>JAUZSU010191920.1:0-23677 GCA_034780255.1 Parotocinclus maculicauda | reverse complement strand
TGGTATTTATTCCATTGCTAAAACGACAGAACTAATGGCAGCCTAAGAATAAATAGGAAGATATAGCGCAGTTTGTTGTGTAGCTGAGGCGTCATAGTAAGAGCGTTACTTCAAAGAAAATGTGTGTCTAGGTTTGTTTGCCATGTTCAATTGTTTACTTGATCAATTGTGTGTGGTTAGCAATCATTAGACGTGATTGTCAATTGTTGATGGTGGCAGATACATTGACTGTGATAATGTTTTGGTTGCAAAATCATTGTGTCATGACTCAACAAGTGAAATTCTAAAATGTCTGCAAGCACATTCTATTATATGTTAAAAACTCAGCTTTTATGCATTTATTCATCACACAGTTTTTTTTTTTTTTTTTAATTTTATCTGGTTAAATCATGCTTTGCTGTGGACATCATGGTTGAATGGTTCAAATCTATATCTTATTGCATGTCTACAAAATAACCCCTAATTACTGCTGTAACTGTAAAGCAAGTGTTTGGTAGAAAGTGTTGCATCCTGTCCAGGAACCAGAAATGATGATCATTATGAGAAAAGCATCGGTCCAGAGATGTAGGACATCCCTGAGGTGAATCCATTGGTGTTATGGCTGGCGATAACAGTGGCTCCCTAATTGATTTTGTTTTAATAGGCATCTGAAAAGAACAAATATGGTATCACCAATCCCAGTTATGCCTAATTATGGTCACCAGTGGTACTATTGTGGTCATTAATGTGCAGCAATGTATTGTTTTTTTATATCTCCAATAGATTGTATTCATACCGTCCTAAATTAAAGCATACAGTGAAATTTCTATTGCATGTGCATTGTAATTTGTTTTAATGCCATACAGTACAAGTCTTCATAGCAGCTTGGTATTTATTCTGTTAATGCTTAAATATTATATATTCACAAAAACAACTTTGATTTGCAGGCCAAAAACCTTGCCGAGGCATGGAGGTGTAACATTGTGAGGCTGGCAGTAAGAGGGTAATAGGGACCTTGTGGAAAACAGCTACACAATTTAGGTAAGAAAAATGCACTGTATATGACATTACTGGGTATCTTAAAATCATTTACTGTGACTTTCTACAACTAAGGTTTGGATAAAGCTAATGCATCTCTGCAAAGCTAATCTTCTCTGCATTTTAACACACACACACACACACACACACACACACACACGTACACACGCATGTATATGTTTATTTGTTGGGCAGACTTTTCCCATAGGTGTGCTTTGTTATTTCTATAGGGTACCCTTGAATTAAGCAGAACTTCAATTTTGGGGAATATAAATAAATAAATTGATTATTTAAGGTTAAAGTTTTTGGTTAACATCACAAAATTATTGGCTGGCTGCAAAGTTGAAATCCGATGCCCGAAGTCTGATTTTCTGATTGCACAATTGCATGTAAACTTTTGATCAGATCACTTTATTATTAAGTGCAAGTGCTATATATTATCCCCAAAATCTCCTGTTTATAATATTATACACCTTTATTTATTCATTTTAATAAATGATTATTTGATTTGTCATTTAGCAGTTATTGATAAATGGTTTGATGGTATACTGTATATTTCACCGTTACACCACCTGAGGGAACAGCCCTTAGATTCACGGTTTTCCATCTGTTTGGGACAGTTCAAACTAATTTAAACCAAGGTACAGTGATACTTCTGAAACATCATGGCAGCTTACAAAGACACTTTTTTACTGATTGTAGCAGGAACCTTGCAAAGGAATGATACCATGAACATGGCTTTCTGAGAAGTGTTGCTTCTCAGAATAGCTCAAAAGAGTCAAAACAATTCTAAGATGAGTTCCCTCAGCCCTTCTGCATCTAAAGCCTGTGCTATTGCTTGCAAAAGGAAATTGCATTTATTTTTTATATACTCTTAGAAATTGAATTTTGCATATGGCATCATACCATATGGCTGTTTCACACTGGCTTACAAAGGATGAAAGAAGAGTGAAATGGGGGAGAAAATGCAGGTGGATTCACCAGGGCTGCTGTCAACCAAACCAATATAGGCAGTGCCAAGTGAGTTATTCAATCTGCTATTTTTTTATTGACCCTATGGCCCCAATATGGTCAGTATTATATACAATAGAGAGTTTACAGGACTACTTATTTATTTAAAAATCACTAATTTAATTGTACAGGTGTGCGACTTTTAATGATCGCATTACATTCTATGAAACTGGCCATTGACCAGTCATAGTCACATAGTATTTTTATGCCACTGTATTGTAAATATAACATGTCTTTTCACAAGAAAACTGTAAAAGCATCAGAGATACTGCTGAAAGCACAAGTGGAAGCCTAAACAGGTACATACACGCTGAACCTATGGCAAATTGTTTTAAAAAAGTTTTTAAACACATCAACTGAGTTAGAACGTTCTCTAGTCCAGATGCAAGACAAACTGGTATACACGCAAACAAATGCCTCCCACCTGTTTACGTCTGGGGTTGGAAAAACTGATTTTTGTTTGTTGTTATAATGTATTACAATTGTAGTGCCTTTGGTCGTTGATGGTCATTAAATGGTGCTTGTCTGTATACATTTCACCTCTGCCTTTACTGCCTAGTGCAGCTCATTAGTGTCCCCCAACCAAACCCTAGCAACACCAACCAGTCATGGTTTGCACTTGATCTGTGTAGCAGCGGATGGACCTAAAATTTGACTAAATTAGTCATTAAAGTCACTAAATTTGTTATTAGTTTCATATGACAGTTGATTATATGTCGACATGACGTTGGCATCACAAATAACTTGTCTACAGATTTGACTATAAGGGACTACAAAGCTACAAGCGGATGTCATCCTATCCTTATGCACACAAATTAAGAGCAAGTCCAGAATCTGTATTAAATAATACAAAGTGTTTTTACTTGAAGTTCGCTTGCTGCGTAAATACATTTTTAAGACACTAAGATAAGCTAGCTTGAGGATACTCGAGTCTGATTAGGACATTAGACAAGCAGAAAAGGTTATTCAGTGTATTTGCGCTAGCCTTTATAGTGCATTTAAGTTGTCTTTGCAGTGTTTCTAAAGGTCAGCCAATTAGCAGCATACAGAAGAGCTCAAGGACTCACCTGATGCCTAAATGTTTTGTTTGCAAAATGAATCTCAAACCAGACACGCATCTGAGTATGTAATAGCCTACTGCCACTGTTCTTAGCTGTTCTCACGCAAACTTTGGAACTTCAGCCTTAAGCTTTCTAATGAATTCACCACAATTATGGCTAGGGTGTTTCATGAAATACCTCAGTCAGAATTAACTGGCACCCTTGTGTGATTCCTAGTGAATAATTACAAGTGAAACCCTTTAAAGTGTGTTTTCAAAGGCAGCAAGGGTTTGTTTATTCCCTACATGGCTGCAACATGCCCACTACTTGAATGATTTGAACACAACCATACGTGTGTGTGCATGTGTGTGTTTGTGTGTGGCTTGAAGAGTGATGAACTCTGCCAAACTACTCCTGACCAAGATACTCTAGAAAGTAGCATCCCCATGACCAATCAAGTTTACAGGACCAGTAGTGTGAACGAGAGTATGGATGAATGAGTGACATGAATTGTTTAAAGGACATTGACTATGTGAATTGTATAGGTGAAAAAAGGGGTAAGCATGGTGGGTAGCACAGTCTGAGTAAAAAAAATATTATGGAATGGCAACAACAAATCTAAGATTGGCCTACGATTTTTGCACAGTTTGTCAATTTAATTGCGGGGCTTACACTGAATCAATGTAATACAGATACAACTTAATACAGATAATAATGTAATAATGTAATACAGATGCAACTTGTGCTAAATCTGAGAGCAAGGAATACATTAGAAAAGTTTGATTTAATTAATACCCTGTTTTTAAGAAAGACAGATGGGAGGATAGACGGACAGGCGGATGGAGCATGCTTCCGTTGTGTAATGGCTGTTAGGCACATCATTCTATACAGTACAGTCTGTACATCGTTCTGAGGATGTCACCACCTGCGTCTCCTTGCTACTCCCCCAGTTATGGTCATCACTGTGTTTCATGTCAAGACATTTATACTAAAGCATGCAGCGTTCTCTGTCCAAATATATGCATGTGAAAACAGCATCCCATCTTATCAAATATTCACAGCTGAATAAATCATTTTGTTGATTCACTGCACAGCTTAAATGCAGCAGAATAAATGCTGTGACACCACTTAAGCACTGAGCAAGTTTATACACAGTTAGCTTGTATCTGTCCCATGTTAAATCTATGGATTAATATATAAAGCTGTTTGATTTAGTCGTTAATGCTCAATTGGCCAAATAGAAATGAATAAGTAAAAAGCCTGTGCCATAGCACGGTAGAATTGTATCACTCAGTAGATCTCTATTTTTTAGAACTAATTATTTGACATACCTATTAATCACGCATAAGGGCATTAAAATGAAAATGAGGACTTATGCAGTGTATCTACAGCGTTGGCCTAAATGCAGAATAATTGTGAATAAGGAGCAGTATGAATCCAACAACAGCTGTGTATGTTTACTATCCCTGAATGTCAGCACCAAAGCTGCCAGAGTAAAACTAACACCGTGGACATGCAGCAGCAGTTGCTGTGTCTCTCATCAAGAACTTTTAGTCATTAAACATAAAATTTTGAATTTACAAGAGATACTCGCTTGAGGAATTAAAAAGTGAGCTGATATTTGCTTTCTAAGAAACGTTCAGCATGGTAGATTTAACTGTTTGTCCCACATGCATGATGAAATCGTATTCAGTACCTCTCTTACACTGAACATATACAAATATGCACTGTTTAAGAGCCATTCCATCAATACCCGTTAACAGCTGGTTACCTCAACAGCCAACCAACACTGTGACTCCACATGCAGAGATGGGAGTTCGAGGTTAAGACTGGAAGTCTGCGATTTGCATGTGCCTGTGTTTAACTACCTCACTGGTC
This sequence comes from Parotocinclus maculicauda, assembly GCA_034780255.1. Classification (NCBI taxonomy): domain Eukaryota; kingdom Metazoa; phylum Chordata; class Actinopteri; order Siluriformes; family Loricariidae; genus Parotocinclus; species Parotocinclus maculicauda. The sequence continues at coordinate 18,731 of JAUZSU010191920.1, read as the reverse complement.
ATGTACTGGCTTGCTTGTTAGCTCGCATTTTGATTATAGACTGTTCTAACTCGGTTGATGTGTTTAGAGAATTTTTTGCTGGTGTTTGTGTATGACTTTCCGCTGCTCATTTATAACAAGCTGTGCCATTTGTAAGTGTATGTTCATGTAGTAATCTTGTTTGTCCCACACACTACCTGTATATTCTCCCATCTAAAAATATACTGCTCAAAAAAATAAAGGGAACACTTGTAGTTACATTGTGCTGTTTAAGTGTTCAGTTTATTTTTTGAGCAGTGTATATAAGCTGGTTCACATTCACTCATTAGCTCTGTTTCATCTGGCTGATCTTTCATGTTGTTTGTAATGTTGAAAATTTATGCATTTTGGCATTCTGTCAAACAAAAAGATCAGGCCCAACATACCATTCTCCTAAGTGTAATGGCTATAAATATGCAGTGGCATTAAGGCTACTGTGTGAATGGTAGCATTTCCACTCATTTTCTACATTTATGGATAATTTGCACAACGTTTACTTCTGAAAATACACCTTTAAAATTACACTGCAGTAGTATAAAAAGACTGGTGTGTGACTGGTAATAGCTGGTCAATGTCTATTTCAATCAAAGTCCTATTTCACACAGCATAATGGGGTCATTAAACAGCACATGCCTGTAGTGCAGAAAAATTGCATTCCTATTCAGTGGATGATGTTGGAGAGGTTTGAGGTCAGGGCTCTGTACATGCCAGCCAGGTTATGCTGCCTTGAAGTTAGAAGCAGAAAGTCGTGTAGAATACCATTTGTGTTTCGTAGAACCATTGGAACTAATGGATGCAGCCTATGACACAACATATTAGACTTAGCATTCTCCTGCAGTTTCCATTTAAACTCAACCTAATGCTTTGAAGTCAGCCCTGTGCATTCAGTCTCTAGATTCATTTCAAGGTCAAATTACTGTGTAATTTACAGCACTCTAGTCTTGGCATTTCGTGTTAGGCTTGTGTGGAGCTGCTCGGCAATCATATCCAATTCATGAAGCTTGTGGCACTGTTCTTGTGCTGATGTTGAGTCCAGAGGCAGTTCTTTGGCAGTTCTTTCTATGGTCGTGTGGCCCACAATAACCACAGTTCGATTATAGTAGAAACTTACCATGGATAGATATGCTGTGGATTAGACAGGTAGTGTTATGTTTATTAGCACAATTGTTAAACTAATAACTTATGACTTCTACAACAATGCTTGGCTAAATGGATTTCTTAATATTTGGTCGTATTCTTAACTGCTGATAGCACAAAAAAGAGCTCCTACAATCAAATTAATTCATTTTGCTAAAAAAAAGAACACTACTACAAGGTTGTGGTTCTGAAAAATAACATGTAACATGAGTCCTATAACAAGAGGAAGCAAGTACGATTGAGTATTCTGTCTTTCAAATAATCTCTTCCAGCTATTTATATTTAACATATACATATAACCAGAATGACATGTGTTTGATAAATGTTGTATTACGTTATGCATACCAAAGTGTAAACTGTGTTTTTAAAAGGTTGCCTTTTGTAACATCGCCCAGAATTTGGAAGTAAACCAATGTTTTAGTCAATAAAATGACCATGTAAAATGTATTTATATGGTGCTTTTTACAATGGAGCATTGTCTTAAAGCTTTTTACAATTGTATATTATTTTCTATTATCTAAGGCCAATCTCAAATTGATCCTTTAAGAGGACTAAGACATCATTACTGCACCTCACTGCAATGCCGTTGTTCGTTCATTAAACATGAAGTCCTTCTGCTGCACTGCACAATGTGCATACAAAACCTTCTTGAAAGTCCCTGATGCAGCACTAATAGACACCCATTAAAACCAGTGTGCCTCTGGATGTCTACTGGGTTTGTGTACTTGTTATTTCAGTAAAATGACAGATTAATATTCATGAGACAAACAGATTTTAATGCATTATTTTGAGACACGGTTAATGGAGTGTGAGTGTGTTTTGCACAGAAGAAAACATATAATTGTTTATTGAGCTGTTTGCTTTTTGTTTTCCCTCCATGGATGTACAGCTTTGTTTTATAATGATCAGTTAATCTCTCAAAGGACCAGAAGCACACATCACACAGTAAATCGATAAACAGAAACTGGCATCTCAAACTTCCGTAAATTTGTGCTGGAAATATTTACAATTGATGTGCAATTTATATAAATCAATAAAATAAGACATGCTATCGTATAAATATGGATTTGGAACCACAACTAACTGCAGGGATATAGAATGCATAGGTGCATAAAATTGTGATCATATGGGGACAATTAGTGAAAATCATTAGCCAACACGTTGCATTGATGCATCGTACTGAAGCTAGTTAATGCAATTCCTATCAGAAAGTAGCAATTAAATTAAATAAAAGGTGTTTCCCTGTGAAATTTCCACACTGTATTATAAACTTGACACACACACACAGTTTTTACACTAAAAGTACAAAGGCTTTTGTAGATGCCAGAAGTAGATAAGGAGTTAAACTTAAACATCATGGATCTAGGACTCCCATTTTCACAATATTCGTTATCCAAATGTTTTTAGCAATGGTACATTCGGATAAAGGGGTTTAATTATTCTAGCACAACATTGTTTGACAAAAAATTATCAATTTTTGTTCTCAGACAATTTGTTATTCTTTGTAAAACCTAAGAGGTTGTTTTTACTCTACTGTAAAATGTTTTTTCTTCGCCTGCTTGATCCATATATTTCCTTCTACATCTTCCAGAATGTGCAGCATCAATTACATAATATAAGAATCCTTTCTGGGTCTGCCATTTCTGGTGCATAAGCAACCTCATAAGCAACCTCACAGTCTGCACATGAGGAGAACATGTGCAACTGCAGTTCATGGTAGGTGGTCTTTAGCAAGAGTGCTGTCCAGGCAAATAAGATTTCTTCTTTACATGGCTTGTATTTTTTTTCTTGGTTAGGGTGGTGTTCTATAATATTTCTTTGTTCTGATTATTAATTTATTTCTAATTTTCCGTACTGTAAGTTCCAACAGTGGTAATTGCCTTCAGACTCTTTGTCCTCTGTATTTAAATTCTACAGCAAAACACAGACATGTCAAAGACATGGTACATCTGATGTGATATGCCATTAAGAGCTGTACAATTCTAATATCATGTATAGCCAATTGCAATGCCATTTATCATAGCAGGTTTACTTATGTGATCATGTGAGCACATAAAAAATACAAATCATAATTATTACGACCTGGGCCATTAAAGTGAACAGATGGTCAGATGGGTGTTAAAATTGACACAATAATACAGTTTGAGAATCTCATAAGCTTTGTCTCAATCTACACGCTAAAACAGCCAAATATCCTGTATTAACTCCACTTGTCCTGGTCATGTGGCAGGGTCTGGAAACTAACCCCGAATGCACTTGGTTCAGATGGAGGACAGGGTGCCAGTCAGTCACCGTGTTCTGCACCGATTCCACACTGGGTTATTCGACACAGATTTTTTGTTTTGAAACTTTAGTTGTTTTAATGCCTACTTCTAGAAACATTATGAGAAATAAAAACCTTGTTTTATGCAAAGGTTGATATTAGTAGTCCAGGCCTTATTCATAGGTTACTGCCCAACCGTGACAACTTGGTGGCACTGGAACTTGAAGCTTTAGCCTTCTCATCAATAGTCCAGTACCTTAACGACTGCACCGCCATGGGTTTGTCTAGTGACTTGGATGAAAATAGTTTCATAGTTGAATGCATTAAGTACATTCATAAGAATTGCTAGCTCATCTGTAAACTTTCATTTTTATGGCCACTTCAGTGGACACTTTTAGGTAAACGTGTCATTTTGGCAATTTGCTTTTAAGCCTACAGTCATTTCAAAAGATGACATCAGTCATGTGGATGTTATGGCACATGTGTGACCTGGTTTTCAGAATTTAAAAAAAGGTTGCCAGGTCTGTTTCTTGTAGGAGACATGGCTTCTTAATGATTCCAAAAACCTGTTTCTCTTGTTTCTTGTGTCTTGCTTGTTTCTTTTGCATGGTCTTCCAACATAGGAATTGAGTGCAGCATCTTACTTAGTAGGTGACTCCGTATATACTTGAGGGAATTAATATTTGCATTATTAATTATTAAAGTTTCACATCATTCTGTAAGTAAGTAAAAAATTATTAGATTAATAAGTGCATGTAAACACACTCAATGCTGTCACCATTACAGCATGGTATATTTCTTTGGGATGAGATTTGTGGAGAGAATAAATGTAGCATTTGACAGACAAAATAAAATCAATGTAAAAATGCTTTGAAAATGCTTTGCTGAAGCTTGGAACAAATCATGATTTATATAACTGCCAGACATGAATAGAATCATATAGATGCTAAAGTGAGTCTGTAATTAATTAAAGTGAACTGAATCATTACCTGCTTGACTGTATTATTTGTGTGCCATACAATACATTTCTTTTAATTGCAGATGCATATCATATCGTCAGAAAGATATTTACACTCCTAGTCTGGATGTAAGAGCAGAATCAGGAGCTGCAGGTTTTACAGATTCATCAAAATTACAGCAAATGTAGCTTTTAACTATCTATGCAAGCTGCACACCATTCTATGTTGTGGAAAAAAAGCAGGCAGGGTTTGGATTAACTAGTTTGTAATAGGGCATGTCACCACATACTGGCTCATCTGTTTAGCATTACCAAGTTACTTTGAGAGATTTTCAAAGCCATTTATGATTTTAGGTTTGATAACAATAAGCTACATAGCAGATAAGCTCCACAATGTCCTTTAGAACTTTCAGAAGAGGAAGCGATTTGCTCTGAAGCTGTTAAAAAAAATCTGCACCAGTAAAAAAAAACACACCCACCAAACACTATTCAACATGGGCATTATGTATAACATTATAAAAAAAATAACCATTTAGACAATGGAAACTAACTTAGCCGTACCACATGCCTTAAGATGAGGTAGACTATGCAAATATTGGTGTCTAAAATGCATGTCTTTGGACTGTAGGAGGAAACTGGAGTACCCAGAGTAAGCACAAATGAGTATATGTATGTATGCGAGTACATATATTCAGAAAAGTTAAATAAGATGTGATTAAATGAGTCAATTTATTGCTCGTATTACCTAGTTCTGCCGCTGTAGTGTTGTTAGTCATACGTGTGTGTGTGTGTGTGTGTGTGTGTGTGTGTGTGTCCTCCCTGTAGATCAGCCTTCTTCATTTACAAATGATGTAATTATATTGTAAAACATACACTTTTCCAAAGGGGTGGTAGCAGGTATATGTTAAAAAAAACAGAAAAAAATCCAGTCTTACTTGCTATAAACATAAACAAACCTTATATAGAAAGCACATTTAAAATGCTTTGTTGACCTAAGGGCCTTGTACTGTTGGCAGTGCGCTTGGATGCCAAACAAATTCTGCGAAGTAGACCTCATGGATCTTGAAAAAATTATGGCATAAAGTAAATCAGTAATAATCTGGAGCCAAAAACAAATAAAAACACTGTTGACACTTAAATAAACTAGGAGCCAGAGGACTGGTATAATATGGTCTCAGTAGCTCTCTGCAATAGCTTTCTGCCAGTGCTGCAGAGAAATCCAGAATGACATGCCAGAAATAATTATTGGGTGTTTTGTGGGTACAAGGAAACCCAGACATAGTATCTCAGCATCAGCTCTCACTCACTGTCTTTTTGCTTTTTGCAGTGCTGAAAGTTAGAGATGATGGATGGAATCTGTTCGAACCGACTGATCTGCATCTTAACTTTCTGTAAAGGAATGCTCCTCAGTTCTGCTTGCATTCATAAATCACGTTGCACAATTCTCTGTCTAAACAAAAGAAAAAGGCTTTTTTAACATTTCAAAACGATAGACCCTCCATGAAGTCCATCAGCTAAACACGGCTTCTTTGTGAGAGGGCTGCTCAAATGTTCATCTTCTGATTTCGCTTCTCTTAGACACCTGTACTCACTCTCTTGCTTGGCTTTGTTCTCATTTGACTGTGATCCCTTCATGTCGAGGCCTGTCTGCAGGCGTTGTGTAGGTTGTAAGTGTGGAGCTGATGTCTGGCACTTTCTGATAAGAGCAGAACTCGATGCTCTGGTATAAAGGACCTGAAAGGAGGAGGAGATGGACAAACGCATCTGGAACCTTTTTTGGTGGGCTGGGATTTTTTTGAAGATGTGGGTGGAAATGAATGTAGCTCTAGTTGTAAAGCACTAACAACAAAGGCTCAGGGGTGAAATCTCTAAAGTGCGGCAATTGCACAATGCACGTGCGTTTCATTCCCAGTAGTTATTTAGTGATTTGCTGTAGCTGTGCCTGGCAATCTGTGTGATAATTCTTAAGAATAAAAGTGGTAGGCATCACCAATTTACACCAACACAACCCACTTTCTGTATGTTGAGAGCTGGATTTTGTATACATGTCTTAAAAGTCAAGTTCCATTTAGTGCACATCCTTATCTAGAGCAAGTTAAAGGTCCATTTTAAGGGTTCCATAGTGGAAGTTTAGTCAAGTCAGAACATTGTCAGTGTCCGATGAAAGGTCATAAAGCAGCTTTTAAAAATATCTAAGCCCACAACTTCAATTGAACCAGTCTCAGATTTAAGATGACTGCAGTGGCACGGAATAACACCCTAAATATGATGATGAAGAAACCCTTGGAGGGACAAGACTCAAAAAGAGACTTCTCTTTTTACCGATGCCACCAAAACTTACCTGCTGCAGACACACAAACCTACAGAAATTAATTGTTTATTTTATAATATTTTTATTTTATTGTGTAGATTAAAGACTGAAACTGGCACAGGAAGAACAACTAAGAAAACAGATTATGTAATAAGGGATGTACCAATGTAACCCAATACATAGCGCCAGAAATCATGTAATCTCCAAATTATGGGATATAAATTTGTTTATTTTTCTTTGTCAATACGTTTTCTAAACAAATTAAAATACTTGAATCGCATAACAGTTAGTTATCTCTAACAGGTAATCATAACAGATTATTTAAAATACGCTGTGGTTATCTTTAATTTGTAGTATAATTGTTTTTGTCTTTCTGTGTTATTCAACTTTTGCTATCAGTGTTATTGGCCATTTCAGCATGTTTATATATATATATATATATACACACACTACAAGTCTTGCTGTGAGCCAATGCTGTATAATTTGGTTAGGAACTACCTGCATAAAACAAGCACCTGTATATTTTTGCAAATGTATTCTTAGCAATCACTTTAGGACCTTACGTTAATATTTTGAAAGGTTAATAAAGCCCTGATTTTCCAAGGTCAAACTCTTTAGCATATTATAAATCTACCAATCAGTGATGAACAATATCTACTATACACAACACAAGACATCAGACAATGTCAGAGACAAGACATCAGATTTCTTCACTTCCTGCCTTTGAAATCATTGACATACCTGGTGCAAATGGAGATAAACAGATGGGTCAGTTTTTTTTAACCTTTCATTGGTAATATTCATATTAACTGCTACGTATATAGACACAAATGTATGAATGTATGTTTTATATATGGATATATATGGATATAATATATGAAGTAGAAAGCGCTTACGTGGGGATACATGTTTTCTTTGGACAGCAACAATCAGAGTCACTACTGTGAGAAAATATTTACAATTTTGGCTTTTAGCAGACACCCATATCCAGTGTGTCCTACAAATGAGCTGAGCAGGTAATGGTTAAGAACAATGCTCAAAGGCCAGTGGCAGCTTTGATGAGCTGGCATTTGAGCATCCACTGTCAAACAGGTTTTTACTGGGGCTTGAATCACTTTCTTCAACAATTTAAATGTTAACTTTTAACAGACACCCTTCTCAGGGGAGACCTAGAAATGACCAGAGAAGCTGAGATTTAAGGGCCTTTCTTAAGAACCCAATACCAGCAGCTAGGCCAATGCAGGATTTGAATCACCGCTGAGACTTGCAGTCTCACAAATTGGCAGGTCTTCTGATTTTATTATTTAACCTTCTGGTCCAGTCACCACTGTCAATCCTATTATGGAAGGGTTTTATTGATCCTATAGGACCCTCTGTAGAACCTTACAATGGAAATGGCTAGAAAATAACACCCAGTTTGAAAGCAATTTTAGGGGCATCCATGATTAACAAATACATTTTGTAAATCTGTTAGCAGGTACAAAATTTTCTGTTCAGAATCATCAACCGTCCAACGTACCTCACGGGGAAGTAAAAAAATAAAAGTACAATTTCTATACATTTCTTGTCATGAACAAGCCTTATGTTCATAATTTAATTGAGGGCATGATACCCATGGGATGAGCACTGGCTTCAAAAGGCAGCTAATGCTGAAAATTATGGGTAGGGCTTCCCCAGAGACCTAAAGCACAGGCTTTGTGGAACGCTGATTGGTCTATTCAGAAAGAGCCAAAGAGTTTGAGCTATGGGAATCAGGGCAGTTATTGGTCACGTGTGACCTCCCACTCACCTCCCTGAAGTCAAGCTAAGTAGTTATATTATACCTTACACTATGTGTTAAGTGGACTACTTGTCAGAAACATAATAAAGAGAAGAAATATATTCCCAGTGGAGAAATTTCTATCATGATTGATGTCTCTGGTTTGTATGTAGCTGAGTGTGCTACCACATGTAAAAAAAAATAGATAGATTTCAAATATAACCTCAAAACATTCCTCAGTTTGTCCCTTTAGGGGTAAACTTTGCAAGTAGATGCAAGGCAGACTAACACCAAGAGATACCTGCTTTTGTATTCCCACCTGGGTATTTACTTGGTCTTTAAACCCTCCAAGTGCCAGAAAAACAAAAAACATACATCTGTTTTCTGTTGGTCACTTATAAGAATTTTGTGTCATATGAAACATATGCTTCTATGAGCCATTTCAATTTCTCTCGTTATTAAGGGGCACCACCCCTCACTGGTCAACCCTCATCAGAGTCACACCCACTCTTATTTGAAGTGCTAACCATTTTTGACTACTGTGCTAAGGCTACAGGCAAGTCACACATGAACATTGTGTTGTTGGCTGCAAAGAACAACATTTGAAAAATTGGAATCTGTCAATTTAACAATTAAGTCAAACATATAATACAATTTATTGGACAAACAAGGGTATTGTAACAGGTCAGCTTCCAGCATAGCACCACAATGATGCAAAGTCCAGAATCCCCCAACTGTCTGCCTGTGTCTTTACTAGGCAGCTCCCTCCCCTCTCTGACTTCATCAGCCTTAGATTACTGACATAGCTGCTGCAAATGCTAATACAGCTCTATTTATATGATAATCGCAGCATGAACAAACCAACTAAAGTACCACATCCACGCACAATATTTTAAACTAACCATTGGGAGCGGGGCAGCACGGTGGCTCAGTGGGTGGCACCGCTGCCTCACAGTAAGAATTTCCTAGGTTCAATCCCAGGGTGGCGTGACCAGGGTCCTTTCTGTGTGGAGTCTGCATGTCCTCCCCGCGCCTGCGTGGGTTTACTCCGGGTACTCTGGTTTCCACCCACAGTCCAAAGACATGTGTGTTAGGTGAATTGGTGTCTCTAAATTGTCATTGACTTGTGTATTTATGACTGGTCTTGGAATGAACTTGTGTATGGATCTAACTTTGTGCGTGTTGCTGGATGGCCATTGATGCCGATAAGTGACGTTAAAGAAGCCAAATGAACAAACCATTGGGAGCTGTTCAGGTGCTTCTCCATTGGAATCAGATTATTGGTCTTGAAAATCATTAAGCCACTTCCCCACTCTCCACTGTGCCCAGTCTCTTTCGTTCTCATAATCATCTAAAGCTACAGACACAGAAATGACACGTCCAAAGGAAAGCTGACCGTGGGACTGGCTCAAAGTGGCTATAATTCTGCACCAAGGATGAATTTCAGGAAAGAGACTACATAAACAGCATTAGGGGATCACCAAAGCCTATATAAAATCATAAAAAAGCTCCATGCCATGGGACTTTTAATAATCGGTGTGTTTTCCCAGGGTTGACCTAATATATAGATTCTTTCTGTTTCACCACAGTACCTTGGATAGTTATAATAAGATTTAAGGTGATGAAACCTCAAACAAGCCATAACCTGACATTAAACATAAAAGTGAAAATTATTTTGCCACCAGCTTTCTCAGTGGCTCTTTGCTCATTCTGAGGCAACACATTAAAGTGCCTTAGATTATTAATATTTGCTAGAGGGTTCAATTTGCATTTCTCATGGACCAGTTTAATAGGTACACCATTCTAGCAAGGTGTAGGGAGTTCTTTTACTCCCAAAACAGCCTGAAATGGTTGTGGAATGAATTAAAAAAGGATCCTACATTTATTCTGCCAACCTAAATTACACCTATAGCTTTTTATTTTATTTTATGTACTGTTAATTTTACTGTTACTTTAATATGCTTTTAAGTATTTACTTAATTAACATCTAGGCCACCCAGGGAGGATGGGTCCAATTTTGAGTCTTGGTCCTCCCAAGGTTTCTTCCTCCCACTTTCAGGGAGTTTTTCCTTTCCACTGTCGCCCTAGGCTTTCTAAATTTGGGATTGGCCTTTTAAGATAATATACGTTTGTAAAGTTGCTTTGAGACAATGTACCATTGTAAAAAGTGCTATATAAATAAGTTTAAATTAAATTGAATTTGCATGGTAAATAGTCAGCACAGTGATGAATTTAGCTAGTGCAGATTGTATGTCCTTTCTGTGTTTGGGTTTACTCCAGGTACTCTGGTATCCTCACACTTTTCACAGACATGCATTAGGTTGATTGGTTACTTAAAATTGACCCAGTGTGGGTGGGGGCCAGCAGAACATGCTGTGTTAAACCAATTGGAATTTATTTGCATCAACACAGAAAGCAGACCCTGCAGGATAAATGCTAGGAAAGAGTACAGGGTGAGTTAAAAGACACAGTGACAAGACACACACCCCTTTATTTAAAAAATGTAAGAGAAAATGATGCATCTGAATACCACAGCAAGTTCTTCTTTTATCTTTTAGGCTATCCCCAGAACATGGCCACCATCTTAAAAGCGGCCAAATTCGACCAAGGGCAAGTTTTTTTTTTTTCAAATTGGCAGGTGGTGATATAGCATATCAAAGAAGACCTGAATTGTCTCAGAAATTGGTTGCTGCAATCATATTTACAATATCTCTTGTAATTCAAAAGGTATCAACACAAAGTTTAAAAGCAGCTGCTTTATCATAGCTGCAGACTTTGCTCAAGGACCCAACAGTGGCAGGTTTGAAAAGGTGGGGTTTAAACCCTGAACCTTCTGGTCTATAGTCCATTATCTAATCCACTAGGCTACCACAGTCCCGTATCTCATATAAGATTATAAATGTTGTATAATTTTGCATCAGGAATAGTGCTAAAACCATTATATTTACATTTTATGTCCTCCAGCAAGTAATTTAATATCTCTCTCTCTCTCTCTCTCTCTCTCTCTCTCTCTTTCTATATATATATATATATATATATAAAATACATTTACAAATGTTGCATTATATGATTTATTATATGACTTTGTATAATGTTGCCAAGGCAGATGGCAATTTTAAGATTTTAAGTAAAAACTCACTGTGAAAAGCCAAATGTCAATAAGTGTAATTTAATTCAATAATTACAGTATTTCAATAGTCTCTGCCTCTGTTAATGGAAAAACTCTTCCTGAGCAGCTTAACAGCAATGCTTATAACCTCATATAGTCATAATCATGTAATTGTCTTTCTGTTTTAATGGAAAAATCCACTCTTAACCGCTTAACATCAATATTTACAATTGACATTTAGTTTTTTTTTTCTCGTAAAGTCCACTATTAATTATTCATCACTATCTCTACATTACGTAGTCTGTTCTGCTCTGCTGACGGGGCGAGACAGTGGCACATGTGGTCAGCTTAATCTCCCTATAGCGCCAGAGATCTCTGATTTGATCGTGATCTCTGCCTCTGGGGAGACTGCATGTCCTCTGCACAAGTTCAAGCTGGGAACTCCCTCTCATTCCGAAGATATGTTAGGTCACTCTAAATTGCCCCAGAGTTGATTTGTCTTACTAGAATTAATGTCACCTTGCTCATGTTGTGAATATGCATTGGAAGGCTTCTTACTTAAAAATAAAATAAAATACATTACAGTTAAGATTATGATCAGTTAAAAAAAGGTTAAAAGGCCCAACAAGGCAAGCTTTAACCAACAGTCCTTAAGCTGAAACTATTTGCTTAACTGAAAGAGCTAAAAATAAGCACCTAAAACTAATATATTGTAAATGTGTATGTGAAATCTAGACGTCCACTCTCACAGAAGATTAGATTAGAAGAAAATTCTTAACTAGCCTGCTGATGCTGTTTACTTGTAATAATCTGTGGAAAATGAATGTGCCTTACAAGAACTGTCCTTCAATTTCCAAATGCTGTGTCTGCTTCCAGAGTTTATTTATGTGATTCCAGTAAGAGCTTTTACTGTGTCCAGATAAGTTGTCCACACATTCAGCTTAGTGAGAGGAGATAATGCACGCATTCGTGTATACAGGCCTAAGTAATTAGCATCAGCAGATAACAGGCCAGCCACGAGCAGCATAGAGGTGCAGAATGAAAAGAGGCTTTTTTTTTAATAAAGATGACCTTTTCATGGTGGGCTTTTTATGAAAAACGCTAGCATGGAGGAAAAATGAAAATGGTATGAAAACATTTGTATGCAGTCATTCAGATGGGCTCGTGTAAGAGTTCATCAAGCTTATTTGATAATCATGTTATTGGTGTGGATAAAATGAAAAAAAAAGATTGTTTGCGCAGATTAAGGGAGTATAATAAACAAACTTCACAATCACAATTTTAATATAGCAACGCTATAAGCCTGTCCAATACATAGTTTGCTTTTGTCACTCATCCATCAGCTTGCCTGATACAATATTGGAACTAGCTGGCTACTATCTGTGTTGCTAATTCCAATTCCGCTAACTCCATTCCTTGCCCAGGTTGTATCACCTATTGTGAAATTGCGGTTCTTGCAGTGTCACCACGAAGTTCACGGGTGTTCAGCTTCAGGTTGTTACTCACTAAAATTCCTCCCAATTCCTTAAAATGTTTAATGGTATTATGCACTGTAGATGGATGAATATACAAATCCCTTCCGATCTGTCTTCAAGGCACATAACTAACTTGTTGGAGGTAATAAATTAGGACAGTTCCAAACTGATGTCAATGAGATGTTCAGTACAATCCAATCCACTGCCAGTATCTGTATATGGATGCTGCATGCATGTACGTAACATTATAAATGTGTTAGCAGAGATTGTGAGTAAAGTAACAGAAACAACTAATTAAAAAGTGTATCTTTGTGCTATTGGCCATTTAGTGCATGTGATTTATTTCCAGTCTCTGATTGTGCTATCAGAAAAGTAGCAAGTACACTGTTGAGTAACTAAGTAGCTGAGAAGCTTAAAATGCTTGATGAACCCTGAATTTATTTCTGCTCCTGTTTCCACCTTAACTGGTTTACTGTAGTTTGTATGTTAATTCTGTTCATCGTATCTGTGCTAAACTTCATCCAGCTTTTCCTCTGCACTGATGCCAGTGCATTTGTCTCAACCTGCTTAGGCTGGAAGATCTGCCATGCAGGCCAAATCAATCAACTAGAAAAGCCACTTATCTGTTCTCCGAATATAGGGTTCCGAGCTAGCGCCTGCATGCTGGAGAATATTGATGGTGTTTCTGCAATGAATATGATGAGCATCATTATCTCAACATGTTTGTTTAAGTGGAGTATCTCCCTTGTAAGTATCTTACACGCCATTGAACAGAATGGTTCACCGCTACTAAAATTGATGACTTTCCACATTACCAGACAAAGCAACTTAATATTTCTTAATGTTAATTACAATGTAGCTCATAGTTGAAGGCCCATGCTGCTGCTTGCTTGTTGTGAAGGCAAATAAAGATCTTTAGTAAAAGTGGTAAAAAAAAAAAGAAGTTTAGGAAACAGTTCTCTACCACTGACTGCTAATGAACTGATTTAAAATACTATACTATCAACTATAGACATATCCTGAGTGTTCTGGGTTCTTGAGGAGGTTTTACCTCTCATCTGTACGGATTCTGTAGTTCTAGAAGCTGATGGGGAGTCCCAGGCATTGACCCAGCCTATCAATACATGAGTCATTAGCATTAGGGCCAAGGTGTGATCCATTAGGATTATTGCTTTGTAAGTGGCTAATAATTGGTGACATAAAATGCCCCCTCACTTCAGTAGGACCAACTGTTTTTTTCTGTCCAAAATATGAACTTTGTCTAGTTCCGTTCAACTCAAGCATCCAAAAATACATGACAGAATGAAAGGGAACCTACACAAATATCTATATTCTAAAAAGCAAAGTCAAATTTATTTCAACAATGCTTTTTACAATTAAGCATTTTCTCAAATCAGCTTTATTATTTTCTATTATATTTTATTATGTAAACCCAATGCCAACCTGAGAAAGCCTAGGGTGACAAAGGAAAAGAAAAACTACATAAATATTATAACAAAGAAACCTTGGCATGACCAAAATTCAAAACGGGACCCAACCTCCTTGGGTGGATTGGATGATTTATGTAAGAATTAAAGCGGTCTAATGAATATGTTTAAACAATTAGTATAAATGAACAGAAGATACATAAATATTAAAATAATTAAAAAGAACGTAGTTTAAATGAAATCTAATATGTAGACATTTTAAAGAAAACTTAATATTTTAAAAAATATAATAACTTGTATAATAAAATAGAAAATACAAAAATATAGCATATAAGACAATGTTGAAAATTTATAAAATATTGAATAAAAAAATATGCATATAAAAATATGCATATAAAAATATTTAGACAAGCACAGAGTCACTGAAGTCCTCAGCTGTAAAGTTTGGAGTACATTCCTGCTCAACTTCAGCCTTCCAGACCACCCAAACGATCTCTCTCTTGTAAACAATGATAGTCTTTTGATAAATAATGGTCCTCGACTGTCTGCCATTTCTCATCTAACCCTTTCCACTGAGATTTGACAACTTCTACCAGACATCACTAAAAGGAAGCCTTTTTTATAAAATGTCAAGCAAGTAGCTTGTCCTGATATCATGTTCTTATACAAACCCAACTCCAGATCTAGACCTGCTCCTAGACCTCCATCACCTTGTACCCAAGCAAACCCACATCACATGACTAAATAATTGCATGCTGTGTTATTATGGTAATCGTTAGATCACCTTATTTCAATTGACAAAAACTTTGTGAGACTGTTTTACCCTTGGCTGTAGCAGAACGATTGGGTAAGGGGAATGTTATGCGTCATCACTTAGAATTTCCAATCCTGTGAAACAGAGGATCTTGTTTGTAGATTTCAGACGGATTTTAAAGCTTTGCATGGTGAGGTGACTGCATGTCAAATTCTCTTACTCTCAAATTGCTATTCCACAACTTCCTATGCATAAAAAAACATTACTCCCTCTCCAACCCTGGAAACCCCCCTGTTCAATTCTGACAGGTCCTGACAAGTATATGTACAAGTGTGTGGTCAACCTTTCAAGTAGAGATTTCAGAGTTAAACAACCTTCTTATCCTCCAATAGTCTCAGGGTGAATGACTTCATAAAGTGGCGGTCTTATCTTGGAAGATCAGAAGATGATGTGAAACCACTGTAGAAATGACAAATGTTCTTGTGACACTTCCTATCACCATCAATGGTCCATTTCTGCACTACCGTCATGCAGTCCATTGGTCCATCCACTACTGTCTGATCTGGTGGTACTGGTCCGCTTAGGCTAAAGGTGAGCTGCAGTGGATTATCCACCCCTGGGTAATGTAATAAGGTGCGATCTGCTGTCACTTAAGTTGTTAGAGTCCAGGATTAGAAAATGTGCAGACAACGTCATCCCAGACCAATCTTATCCTGGGGTCATTAATTTCTTTATATGATACCCTGAAGTTGTTATTTTTATATATATATATATATATATATATATTAAATTATTTAAACATAATAGTTACAGAATGGGCACAGTTGCAGGATTGCTTTATTTAAAAAAATATATGGCACTAAACTAGTTTGTTCAATCACAGATATGACACAAAACTAGTTTGTTTAAAAGTTAAACATGTTGCCTTCATGAGGGATACTGTTTAAGTTATTTTAATTAATTATATGTTTACATAGCAAGTAGAGAAAAAAATATGAAATCACTCAAGTACTGAAAATAAATATAATCCCAGTCAAAGAAAATTTAATTGAATCTGCCTCCAAAAAGACACTTATATTTACAGTGGAAAGATTATAACACACCTTATAAAACGCATCAGGATTATCTAAATCAAGTTTTGGCAAAAGGTGCTTGGGTTTCGTAATCAGTTGTATTTAAATACCAAGATCAATTAAGGTGTAAAAGTGAAAAAGCAAAAAAATGCACATGCAATGTTCAAAATGTAAGCTGAAGGAAATATGATTTACATATAAAAAAAAATCCACATCAACACCTAACCAGAAGAATAGAAGTTTACAGTGGGCAAAGCAGAAGCAATCAAGAAGTGTTAATAGTTAGCTGTACCAACTATAAATCACAAATCTGTACTTACTAAGGAGCTGGTGCTGGATATTTTCTTGTTTCTTTTAATTTAAAGGTATATAAAAAACATTAAAATGTCCCCATCCATGTATGACATATGGCTACATGTCAAGTAATGGAACTAACAATCATTACCTCAACGCACAATGCACAGCACCTTCCTCATTTTACTGATATAAATCAAGTTTGGTGATGATTAAGTAATTTCTCGGCATGATAATTGATATAATTTCCTAAAATAATGAATGCTGTACAAATGTTGCTAGTACAAGCTCCATTTGCAGGGCTATGGCCACCATTAGTTTAAATATACTATAAATATAAGGGTTCATTGAACTTATAAACAAATGTTTATCAGTCGCTTTACTAGAATACATATTAGAAAATACAGGTAATTTGACTGAAGTATGAAAATATGACAATAAAATACTGAATGAATTAGAAAAAACAGCTTCTATAGGCCTACACATTGTCATTATATCGTGTGTGTGTGTGTATACAATCTAAACAATACATGATACAGAACATTGCTATATTCAATATTATGTACAATACATTTAATGTTACAATTAATAGTTAAATATGTCTTGCTTGGCATACATGTAGTTTATTGTATTTATATCTACTATATTCTGCTTAAATTATGCACAGATGCACTTGTCTTGCAATTCGTATTCTGGTCGGTTTTGTGTTATACAAGTGATATTCCAAAGTCACTGCATAGCTTAGGCTCTGGGCTGTAAATGTGATGTGAATTTGGACAAGCCTAGCCTTGTCTGTATTAACAATAGCTCATTTCTTCATATTCCCATGTGTGGAATGTTATTGCATTGCATAAAACTTGCATAAAGCAAATGTTTTGCCAGGTTCCTACTGTGTCACTCCCCTTTGTTCTTTTTCTCTCAATGTATTATGGCAAAAAATTACCGTTTTAGCAGTCATCATTGTAATGATAATAAGTTATTAACCTTATTTTTTCATTGCCATTGGATTTCAATGCAGTGCCTTCTGAGGGGAAAATCCTATTCTTTTAAGAAACAATGTGGAGTAACTGATGAGGGGCTTGTTCGTTTGCCTAGGTAAGGTGGGAATTGTTGGCCTGCTGCTGATCTGTGCTCCCTCCAGGCTTGTACCTTGAAATCCAACAGTGCTTACATGTTCAGGTGAAGGTTATTTTCTAACGACGTTCCCTCAATCAGTCCCACTGACGGGTTCTCGGTTGTTGTCTGGTTTGATCTTGACATTGCTCCTTTTTTCAGTGAGACCTGCCCACACATTTTCAGGCAAAAAAGAAAGATTTTGTATGTATGCTGTATGTAACAAGATGCTCATAACAATGGTGGTGAAGCATAAGAGTAACGAGCAGGTTATTGTTTTTCTACAGTCACTCTTTTTGTGATGTTAGGCTGATATTTCATGAACTCTCCACACATGCAATACCTATGATTCATTGTCAGCTACTGGTGACATTTTTTTTATCAACGAGACAAAATAGAGTAAATTAACCTTGCCAGATGAGAATCAGAAAAATCAGAGGAACAACATGTAATTGAACAAGAAAATAATAATAATAGTTCCTTATGTGGACTGTGATAGGCTAGCAGTTTTGCTGCTGGACTCTAGGTTCAAATTCCACATCTGCCAAGCTGAGGACATTTTTTTGCAACATCTTTTAAATTGAAATTTCTTGTAATTACATATTTTAGATATTCATAAAAATGTTTTAAAAAAAGTTTTTTGGTTTTTTTGGGTTATTTGCTTTTGTAGTTTGATTCTTATTAACTCTTACTATATACCACACAGGTTATATCGGAAGTGCTAGAAAGATTACTTACACAGCCATATCTGATCCATTTACTTAGACCACAGACCCGCAATTTGATGTATTGAGAGACATTCTATGAATGCCTGCATTGCGTGGTTATGGCACTGACAAAAGTATTACATACACACAAGCACGTAATGAAACCATATACAAATAATATGTAATATGATGTGTGTGTGTGTGTGTGTGTGTGTGTGTGTGTGTGTGTGTGTGTGTGTGTGTATATATATATATATACACACACACACACACACATACATAAATAAATATATACAAAAAAATATATATATATATATATATATATATAATCTA
>JAUZSU010191909.1:0-12045 GCA_034780255.1 Parotocinclus maculicauda | reverse complement strand
CTAGGGGTGTCTGTAGCTGCTGAATGGAACTAAAAAAGTAACTTGTAATCTAACTTAGATACTTTTAAACTCAAGTAATCAGTAAAGTAACAGTTACTTTTTTAAGGAGTAATCAGTAATCAGATTACTTTTTTGCAGTAACTATACCATCACTGGTCATGAGACAATTAGATATGAATAGTGACAACTGCACAATGTCTGTTATGTCTAATAAAGTGGATTAAAAGTTTTAAAAAATGCAAAAAGATTGCATTATGATATCAGCATTATTCCCACGCCATCCAATTATCATATCAGTATAAGTGCTGTGCTGTGAATAGTCACCATATCTACTCAGAGGTCGATTTCCACTCATGATAAACTGTGTGTAGCCACAAATGAGCTGCAGGCAATGAGTGCATTCTTTTAAAGTGCATGGATATAATACATGTACCTGATTACATTTCATTCACTTAGTTTTTATTACATAATGTACTGTAAACACCATCTGTAACAAATGATTGTGGTCACCAGCATTCACTCACTGTGAAAGTAAAGGAAATCAAGAGCGGAAGGGGAAGAGAGATATAGTGATCTGAGTGCAGGAAGGAGAGGACTACTATTAGCATTCCTCTTGTGTGAGATCAACTCTCTTGTCCACCTCGTAACCACCAAACATCACGCAAGCTCAATTAGGTACATAAACAAAAGCTGCATCTTCAATTAAACCAAACAAAAATCATCCCAAGCCAAACTTTTTCATTTAGACTATCTCTGCAAAACATGAGCTCCACTGCACCCTCTTATGGACAGAGGCACAGCCAGTGCTTCACAATGATGTACAATGAAGCACTCTGTGTCCCCCCTTAATGATAAACCACTGCAGCCTGCCTTTAACCTGGGTGTCAGCTGTTTGTGTTTTGCTCATGCAACAGAGCAGAATCTAATGAGAATATCTGCCAATATATATGGTCAGCACAACACAAGTCTCAAAATATGGTAAATGGTAAACCCTACCACCCACACCAGAAAGAAGATCTTCACAAGTGTGTTACAATTTTACAGGATAAATGGGTCCAAACAAGGAAATGAAATTGTCTTAACAATTGTCTTCAAAGCACTCTTGTAAAACTGGATTATAATTTGGTATATTTAACAGAAATACTTATCAAGAAACTTGACTGCTTTGAACGTTTGTGCCATCATACCCTTATTATTCATTACTTAGCATTATATTCATATTTAACTTTGCATCAGTAGCAATGGATAGTCAAGTTTACATCAATACTAGTCACACACATTCATACTGTGGTAATTTAGACTACCCAGTTAGCAACTCTTTGGAATTCCTCATGGACACTGGTTGGACATGTAAACTCTAAACAGGAGGAGTCCAATGTCTAGATTGAATTAAGGGTGCTCTATTCACTTGCTCCACCCATTTAACAAGGAAAAAGTATGAAACGCATGAAACCGGTGACTGAAAATCAAACTTATGCCAACAAATATTTATTTCTGAACTCCAAGTTAAAATATTAGTATGTTGTTAAAATTTTTATTAGAATACAAACATATTCTCTTATTGAATTGTTCAAGGATTGAAATCACAGTAGTTATTTTGGTCAGCAAATAGATAAATGACATTTTCATTTGGATTTTGTCAGTAGTTTACAGATTTTTTTTTATTTATTTTATCATGCAGTAGATATACAAAGAAGAGACACTGATCATTTTGCAGTGCTGTCTAATTTCTCTTTTTTAAGAGACGTGAATGCAGTTATTGGTACCACAGGAAAATGAGTAATAGGAGTTAGATGCGTAATCTCTCTCTGAACAATGAGTACAACATGCATTTAACAGTGGGCAACAGGTTCCATTCAATGTAGTTTTCCTTCTTATATGGCAGGCCCACCTTTAGTGTTTGTTGCCAAAGAGCTACTTTTTTTTATTTCAACTAAAAATAACAGTTCCCATTAAAGTCCCAGTAATCTTTAGCAAACTCCAGGTGCTTATATTTGTGGTGGCAGGAAGGAATTTTTCCCTAAGTCACACAAAATAGTCTAATTTATCCTGTCACAGTTTCACAATGG
The DNA here is from genome assembly GCA_034780255.1 of Parotocinclus maculicauda. Lineage (NCBI taxonomy): Eukaryota > Metazoa > Chordata > Actinopteri > Siluriformes > Loricariidae > Parotocinclus > Parotocinclus maculicauda. The sequence continues at coordinate 9,976 of JAUZSU010191909.1, read as the reverse complement.
ATTAAAAACATTAGATGTTGTTTTGCTTCATTGCTATAACTGAAATTAAATAATGTCTACAGGATTGGAGGAATTTAGCCACATGTGTCTGTCCAGCTGTGGACTGATGGAGTCCAAACATTTAAAAACTGTTGTTATTGTAACCTCTACCAGCCTGATGAGGATCAACAGCTCTTCTCTGTTGTCCTCAGAAATTCATGTTTTTGCCATGAGACACTACCACAAACATGTGTTGTGAAGATTTTTATAGGATTTTATAGATAGCTGTTCTGTATATACAAGTGTGAGCCCATTCCTTCCCGGCTGTCCTCCAATTAAGCGAAAACACCTGACTATAATTTCACCTTCAAATCAATTGCTGATCTTAATGCTGTTCACATACTTTTAACACTCATAGGTATGTTATACTGGATAATTTGCCTCAATAAATAAATGACAATATATAGTATTTTTGTCTCTTTTATTTAACTGGGCTCCCTTTGTCTGTGTCATTTTTTGACATTTTGTTTCAGTTCATATACAGTATGTGCAGAAATAATAATAAAACATTCTAAAAGGTTCACTCGTAAAAGCACCACTGTAGCTATACAACCCATTGCACTTAGATGATAAATTGCATTACATTCATTGGACGTCCCAAGGCCCAGACCACCATATAGGGTCTAAATTTGGTTCACACAGTAGAGTATTCCTGCAGGGAAACAATGGTTTAGCCATTACCTGACTATGAACATCAACTAATTGGGAATTTGAAGAGGATTTGACTTCCCATATGTCTACTCCAGTGAGAAAAATAAATAAATAAATAAATAAATAAATAACATAAAAAGAAATATATAATAAACTGAAAAATTCTTCAGTTAAACTTGGTTGCTAAGATTTTCTAGGCATGCTGGTAACTGACAGGTTTATTCAAAATACTTGGGTTATTTATTTTTATTTTTTTTCAGGCTAAAGTTACTTCAATTACCAATTCCTCACCTTTTTAGTGTGGAATTAAGCTAATTCACCAAAAGGGGGGCCTTTTATAATTATTTTTACGATTATTATATTTTAAGATTACTTATTATTTTACTTTTTAAGATTAGATTAGATGAAATACACATTGAGATGAAGAATCCTAGTATGACTAAGAACACTAATCTCTGACTATTTTAATAACTGTGACCATATCTATTTAATAGCACTTGTTGGATGATGTGGCTGAGCTCAGTTCATGTGATTCTGAGAATGATGGTTATGTCAGTAAACAGCCTCTGGCTTTGGCCCATGATATAGCAGATGGCTGGCTGAATACACGATGAGCTGGAGAGCGCAGCGTGCCTCGTTTAGCTTAGACAGGTGTGAGAAGAGTGTATAACCCCAGGGTGTACATGCGTGCATATGTGTATGTGTCATAACAGTAAATGAGCACATAACTAAGCAGTCGAGTTTCTCCATATGGACATGAAGCTTGTAGCTGAGTGTTACTAGTGTTTACGTCAGAGAAATTACTCATCCAGGGCGAAAACATTCAGACATATGTCTGGTTGAGTCACAGGTAGTTTAAGGTGTTTAGAGCTGGCATTTTCAAAAAACACAAAAAGGCATAATTATCTAAAGTTAATAGCAGACAGCAGCACAGTTTACACTGGAAAAGTGTGACGCTGTCAGAGAATGGACTGAAACACGTCACAACGCAACCCATTAAAGTCTGACATTATTCATGTACTAACCCTCTGAAGGTACAATTATTGGGTGATTACAGAAACATCTCCCTCACTCCCTGTTCACAATTGCGCAAACAAATTCATGAGGTCATGAGGCCTAACTGGCAGCACAGGGGGGCAAGACAGGAATCAACCCTAGACAAGCCACTAGCCCACTGCGGGGCACATGAGCATACTCTTAGATATGCATACTCATTCTCACGGGGTATGTACACATGTATGACACATGTATGTGAAATGTGGGAAGAAACCAGAGTATTTTGGGAAAATGCACACAGCAGTGGTCGGGTCAGGACTCCAGTGTAAGTCTCTGAAGCTCTGAAGGATATCTAGTGTTTCTTTTAAAGCTAAATAAGAAAAGACTTGTCATAAATATTAGTTTTATTTAATCTTTTTTTATTTAATTTACAGTACATATTAGTTTCTGGTTTATAAATTCAAAACAGAAATGGATTAACTTTTATTACACACATTACTAGAATGGCAAAAACATGCTTAATGTAAGAATATAGGTAATCCCCGATTTACGAATGGGAATGCATTCTGACAAATCCATCATAAGTTGAATCTATGGTGAACTGAGGAGTTTAATACTGCATATACTGTATATATCAGCACAGACAATATAAATTATGTTTAAAACACAACTGTGACCACGGGTTTTCCTCACTACAATTCTCAGTGCTCATCACTCTCACCACTTACTCCCTACATCACACACTGCCAAGTGCGGGAGAGTATATTAGTGCTTAGCGTACCTTAAACATGATTTAAACCTTTACATTAAACTACAACTGGACACAATTACTCATATTATGCTTAATTACTGAATATCTCATTTAAGTTATTGAATACTGTATTAAAAGTGAGAACTATTATATTATATTAATTACATTATTGTCATGGCCATGACTTTTCTGTCACTACATTTACCACCACTCATCACGTGACTCTGTATGACACTGCCGAGTACCTCATCAGAGTATGGGGGAGTACTGTACTGTGGATCACTTGCCTTGAAAAAAAAAATATCTAAATTCAGAGTATGGTTTCTGCCTTATGGTTTTTTAAAATTATTGAATTCCCATCAAAGTTGAAATATCAATCTATAAAAGTCACTTAATCATCCTGATTGTGGAAGTAAGTGAAGTGGATTAATGATAAATGCTATGAATTTTGGTTAGTGCGGTTTCCTCACAGTCCAAAAGTTGGGGGTTGTGGGTTTCTTCCAGGTACTCAGGTTTCCTCCCACAGTGCAAAGACATGGTCAAACTATGTCTTTAAAGTATCCCAGTATGACGGAGTTTGTGCTAATGTGCCCTGGGATGGACTGGCGCCCTGTGCAGTATTACATCATCTTCGGTGTTGCTGTTTAACCTTGGTTGTCTGTGACCCTGAATTGGATTAAGGAAGTATGAAAGAAAACGTGTTTGCTTTGCTTCGTTGGACCAAAACACTGATTGCTAAAAGCCTCTCTCTTATCCAAGGGTTCTGTTCCATACCTCAAACTCTGGATTATATTTCAAGCTAAGGATTTTTTTTTTATTTCTCTTGAATGCAGATCAAGTTTGAGCAAGTTTAACACTGCACAGTGGACCAATATACCCCCACCCCAGTACAAACTTTGCTGCAGAGTTGGCTTTGCAAATGTAAAATATACATATAGACCAATATGAATGCATATCATAATACAGAGAACAGCTATTATACATTAAATCCACGTTTCATATACTGTAAGCCCCTCTAGTGCTGCCAAGGCTCTGGCCAATCAAGGCATAGTTACCACGAACATTTGGACCTTTGGTATTATCTGGCATCAAGACAATAGCAGTAGCTCATTTTAAATATTCTAAGTTGTGAAATTCCATGTGTTGAATTTGTTTAGCCAGCTTAAGCCACAGATAAGGAATTAGGGCAAATTCAACAAGAAATCTTTGTCATGTTCCTCAAACCATTTTGGCATTTAGGAATACAGTTACTATGAAGGAATACACCTCACCGGCCACTTTACTATGTACACCTGTTCAACTGCCTGGTAATGTAAATATATACTCAGCCAATCGCATGGCAGAAACATGAAACGGATTTAGGCACGTAGATAGTATTTCAGAAACTGCAGATATACTGGGAGTTTGACTCACAGCCATTTCTAGGGTTTAACGGAGAATGGTTTGAAAAGGAAAAATATCCAATGAGTCAGCAGTTCCTTGTATTAAGGGTTCAGGCTGCTGGTGGTGGTGTAATGGTGTACTTTCACACTTTGGGCCCCTTAATACCAATTAGCATTGTAAAATGTCACAACACCTCACCCTACCTGAGTATTGTTGCTAAACATGTCCATCCCTTTATGACCACACTGTACTCTGGCGACCTCTAGCAGGATAATGGCCCAAGTCGTAAAGGTCAAATCATCTCAAACTGGTTTCTAAAACATGACAATGAGTTTACTGTAATTAAATGGCCACCACAGTCACAGATCTTCACAGAGCTCAATCCAATAGAGCACCTTTGGGATACGGTGAAACAGGAGATTTGCATTGTTAATATACAGAAGACAAGTCTGCAGCAACTGCATGATGCCATCCCATTTCGTTTTTGTGCTCTGATGGGAAAATAAGCCAAATGCACACAGCAGGTGGATAGCAAGGCATGCAATTACATTTCAAATACAGGGAAGGCGTGGGACTGTGGTAGCCTAGTGGTTAAGGTACTGGACTATGGACCAGAAGGTCCAGGGTTCAAATTCCACCTCTGTCACAGTTGGGTTGCTTGGATTGTAAGACTGAATGAATTGTAAGTCGCTCTGGATAAGAGTGTCTGCTAAATAGCAAAAATGTAAATATAAAGTAAAAACTTTTAGACAGTGGACAGCTTGTTAGCACTGATGGTGGTAAAAGTATCAGATAGGTGTGAAGCCTATTTAATGATAGCTGGCTGCAGGTATGGGAAGCTGCATTTGAAGTACCAAAAGATATAAATACACAAAAATGATCCTGTGTACTCTTGTAACAGTCAAACAGGTAATATTATAAAAAGAATCTGAATAAGGGTGAATGGTAAATGCAGCAAATGTAATACAAATATGTCATGGGCAGTCTCTTGATTTATATTAGCATATTCAGTGATTTTATATTTTTATTTTATTTTTTAAAAATAATCTGGTATCAGTATAATAGATGTCATAGACTCAAAGTTAGTATCACCATTTAAGCTAAAAGCCATCTTTCCATGTTTCCTGAAGTTTTGTTTTTTTAAGGTTTATTTTTTGGTAATATTGCTTTTGAAGGTGACTCAAATCTAAATTTGAAGTAGCAACCCCCAAAATTAAACAACTTAATTAAAAACTTGTTTTAGCAGTACTTAAGTACTCCGTATTAGTATTCAGTTCTTACATATTTCAGTATTCAGTGTTGTACTAATAATTTTGGTTTTCATACATTTGTTTGTAGTCTCCACAAGATATAATGTAGTGATGTATGCATGTGTGTGGCTCATGTGTATGACAGAGCTTCCAAACCAAAAGCACCAGAATGTATGATATCAGAAGAAAGGAAATGACTTGAGGAGATGAATAGCAGAACCCCTTCAGCCTGTTCAACATGGTTCATCATTTTCCCATCAGCCTAAAGTGAGAAAATTGTAAATGGCTCCAGAGTGAAATGGGTTATTTTTCTTCTCATAAATAACACTGACAACTTTCTGGAAATTGTGCTCTTGGATTCAAATAATGTCACTTAACATCCTGGAAGCTTCTACTTTTTACGGTAATATACAGTCTTTATGTTAGCTATGTTGAGGTGACAAGAACCTTTAGTTATTAAATGCATTAATCCGTTATTTTACAATCAATTATCCTCTAGTATTATCACCTTCACTATATGGTCAAAATACTTTGAATGGTACCAAGATTGCCCCCTCCAAAAGAGCTTTCCAACTAGATTTTGAATCAGGACTGTGAAGTCGGATTCTGATATTAGACAATAAGTCCTGGTTTAAGTTTGCAATTGTGGCATTTCAGGAACTGAGGTCAACAATAGCAGAGCTCACTAATTGGAATGGGTGTCCATGAACTTTTGTCATATAGCGGATATTCATCATTTATTTCTTAAATGTTTTTTAAATAAATAACTGAAAGAACAAATTGTTTGTCAAATTAATTTAAGTCATGCAAAAACACTAAACAACTGAACAAGGGTCTTATCTCTTCAACAGCTTTACTTGTTCTGGGGCTGTATACTTCAAATGTTTACCTAGTTCCTCTCATTAATTTATGACAGCAGGATGTGGTCCACCTGATTAATTACAACCAAAAACATATGTAAATATAATTAAGAAAGAGGGATGTGTTAAAAAATAAATGCATAACTGGGCCTCCTGACAAGCACAAACATTGAGGCAATCATGTGCCAGAAAACAGCACATTTATTCTGGATAAACTGAGATGTTATTGAAATAAAAAGGGCTATGGTGAGTATGGAGGAGAAACAGGACTCCAACAGCTCGTATAAAGCAATGCTCATTACTGCCGGCCAAAAACATAACTTCCTAATATTGTGTTTGTGTTCTACTGGTTTACAGAAGGACAACTTCCCCCATTCTGCTGAAGAACAAACCCAGCCAATGCAGAGAAAACAAAAATAACTGCCAACATCCCAACCATCAGATGATGCCAATACAGATCTCTGCATATACTACACACTGAAAAATAACTGATTAGGCTTCTGAAAAATCTAAAACATACAACATTTTCCACTTTTGTATGACATTTGGTGTTCCGCATGTAGTGTTTATTATATGCAGAGAAGGGCATGGAGAAAAAATCAGCACGCAAACTACTAGTACAATCAATGCAACCTTAATTGTACTTGTACTCCACTACAGTGGAGCAAAGCACAACTATATTTTCCTAGAGATTTGACTTTACTTGGTGATTTCACATCAATATTTCTGTGGTAGAAATCAAATCTGATTTCCACTGATATTCCTTCCAATCTTAGTAAGCTAATACATCTTATCATTATCAAACTTGTCCCTTTAAAAAGGTTAAAATGCATAAGTACATAAATTTCCTATATTTAATGTTGTATTTTAATAAAGAGACCGATAAATTATTACATATGGGTATTATACCATTGCTGAAACAATCGTATGTCTGCTTTAATCCTGGATTAGAACTCTCACTCACCCTCTTCCCTTTCACTTTGTATGTGCACTGAAATAAAATAAAAAAAAATTTCACATAATTCTGAAATTAGTACCCCATAATGACATAGTGAAAACAAGATTTTTTTTTTTTTTTACAAATATAAGATCTCACTGCTAACAATGCATATCAGATGGGATAACGTTCTGGATAAACTTTCAGAAGGTCAGCCATCACAGCAGCACAACAATTTTTTTCACAGTCTAAGACTCATTTAGGTGCCTTGTTTTCAAACTCCAGGGCGGCTGGGGGGGAGGGGGTGTCTTTTACTGGGTAGAGGCTTCTATCTTGCCACTGTGCCATAAAGTCAACATTGGTGGAGCGCTGCAGTGATTATTTTGGTAGTCTTCCCAATCTGCACACAGGATCTCTTGAGCTCACCCTGAGTGACCATCACGTTATTGTTATTACCATTGGGTTATTACCTCTCTTACTATAACCCTTCTCCTACGATTACTTCGTTTGGCAGGCTAACTAGCTTTAGGAAGTGTCCTGGTTGTTCCAAGCTTCTGCTATTTAAGAATTAGAGGAAAAAGTGCACTTGGGAACTTTGAGTGCAGCACAATTTTTGTAATTTTGTTTGTTTCTTCAAAATTGCTTCCACACAATCCAATCACTGAGCTCCTACTCATGGCTTGGCTTTCCTACTCATGGCTTATGTACCAATGTTATTATAATTACATTATCAGCTTGTACCTGTAACTTTAACACATGTTGGTGTTTCCTCAATCATTGGGTTACTAATTACACTATACTGTTTGGGTATAATAACTGTCTGAGTCCCCTGTATTAGCCAAATCTGATTTTTTGTTCTTGTTACAAACAGCATATTTCAATTACTTGTTTTAGTATAAGTGAACCCCACAATGTTCTCCCTGTATCAACATGTCATATACTGTGATATCTTTCACTTCCCATAACCTAGAAGTTGAACTGACTACTCCAAATTACCACTGGTGTGGGTAAGGGTGAATGAGTAAGTGTGATATGAGGTGTGATAAAATGGTGCACTGTTCTGGGTGTTTCTGGATAGGCTGCAGACAATCATGGCCCACAACAGGATAATGTGTTTAAATATAATTGGTAGATAAATAATAACAGTATACAATATAAACATGTGTAGGAGTAGGAGTAAAGTGGCCTTGAAAATATCAATGTGCAGGTGGGTTTTAAATATCTCTCCCTCTGTTGTTCCACTCCACCCACTTCAGTGAATATGTATTTATTCTCAGCACAAAATAGAAACTAAGCAAACTGAAACAACTAACAACACCCAACAAACTCAGCTGTTTTGATGGCGCTATTATTGAATGACAAATCAAGTCATTACGCAACAAGGTTCCAGTACCGTTTCAATTAAAATTCACTATCTAGGAAGTTACACAAATTGAAGTGTTTACCATCTTTTCATGCTCACCACTGGTGCCAGTACATGGTGAAGTACACTGTTTGAATCTGTCTGGAACTACATAACCTGAATATTTCTGCAACCTCATGCTCTAGAGTAAGCCTAATGATTAGGGCTGATCTAATAATGAACAACATACCTTTGCCAGAAGCAAAAATGAGGTAAACAATTTAATTCTTCCAGATCTCCACATTTAAACCGGACTTTTATACAACTTACATTTAACCTAGATTGTTAAGTAGGCTGAGAGTTCCTGTTGAATGATTATAGTAAAACTCAGGAAAAATATCCCAGAAAATTTATGGTGACTATAAAACCTGTTTTATATCACATTGACATGTCTGGCAATAAAATATATGTCAGACATGTGTTGAGAATAGCATAATTTGTGGGACCAGGTGTTACATCTCAAATTCTCATTTACATTTATCAATCATATAGTGCACAAGTCTTTCATTTTTATGTTTTGACACTTGCCAATACAAAAGATTTGTAACATTATAGATGGAAAAAGAAATATAAGGCACTTGACACTTGAGAACACATGAACTAAGAACACATTTCGATGCAGAGGAGGCAAACCTTTACAAAGTATGGGTTGTTTTGCTTGTATTTAAAGAAAAGACCATTAGAATCAAATTCACAAGAAGCAAACAAACACACACACAAATCTCCCCAGTTTAGGCTGCCCAAAGCTGGATCTGGAAATACTTTTCCTAGGCAACTAGGATTATGCATCGCAGAGTCTGAGATGAAGCTGAACCAAACACGATTGCAGAAACCAGCAATGGCCTGAACTTGGCACACTTTTCACTTAGCAATCCATCCTGCTCCGTAAAGGCCAAAATAATCAAGTCAGATTCCAAGATACATACCAGAAAGAACTTCCACCTTTACTTCTCATGAAATGCCAGGAATGGTGTGGTCAAAAGACCTCTAGATAGTGAAAGAATCATACTTTTTAAAAATTATTTCTTTGCATGAAAACCAGAGAGAATGTAGAGATGGTAAGAAGGCGCACAGAAAGAAATGGGAGCTGTTAGAACGTTCTGTTCCACATGGAGGTGAATGTTGTGATGAGAGCTGATGTTGTTTTGATTGCCTGAGTGCTTACATCTGTAGAAGAAGACCTGAGCTTTTTTAATGGAGACCAAGCAGGGAAAATCTTTACTGGACAACTGCGAAAGATGATCACAAACATTTCAGTTCTCCAAATCTTCAAACTGCATTTAAGCAGCCTGAAGAATTATGTCCTGATGGTTTTAATTCATAACATAGAACACTGTTGAAAAGACAGACCAGCTTTCCCTCATCTATACCAGTTCAAGTCAATGTCGAGTCACTACCATTAGACTGCAGAGCAAAGTTCTTCTCAGACTGTAGTCTAGGGGTAGTGACTCAGCACTGACTAAATAGTTAACATGTACACTGAGAAATAGCCAATATACAGTACTGTACAATTGTCTTAGGCCATAATTAGATTTGTTATTTTAACAGTTGTTTAAGCATATATAACAACTGTACACAACTGGATCCAAACATTTCAAACTATGACTTCTCACTCCATAGTTCTGTTTTCCACAGATCTTAATTGCAGTCTTTGTGAGCTTCAGCATATCTTAGCCTTTTCGCCCTGTTACTCTTCAGAAAAAGTAA
>JAUZSU010191898.1:0-12045 GCA_034780255.1 Parotocinclus maculicauda | reverse complement strand
TTGCAAACAAATTTTTCGAAACGATCTACAACACAATGTATAGGTACTCAGCATGCGAAGCATAATACTGTAAAAAAAATGTTATATGGGATCCTGGTAGCATATCAGGCATTGCCTTTATAGCCCAGATACTGCAGTGTTTATACACTGATATTATATACTGATATACATACATGTATCCCAACACATTTTTTGTAATTATTTTGATATTTAAGATTGGTAAAATCTTTCTATAAAGCCCCTCCTTACCCAGCATGCGCTGTCTTTTAACACTTTTGCACACAGTTACAAAAAGAGCTCATAAAGCTTCTAAGTGGCAAAGCAACATATTTTCTGATATTTCAAAAGAGAGCAGGAAGCTGAAAAGGGCATTTAAAAGGCATTTTCTCTGCTTGTTTCTTCCCTTGTTTCTCTATTGCTGAGTTGCAGTAATGCAGTTCTTCTTACTCCGCTTGTTTTTCTCATTGTGGCATGTCAGGCTCTTGCCACAAATAGCAACTACTGCGCTTTCCACAATTATTGGCCCCCCTTGTTAAGATGTGATAACCTTAAAATAAATAATTTTTTTTATTGCAGAAGCATAATCTCACCCTAAGAAATAACTTTTTCATAAAATTACCTGTTCTACAAGGATTGCTAACAATTCTTAGAAAAGTAATGTATTTAAAGCATTTGCACTATTTCTCTTATCCAATTTTCAACATGGGAAAGACAAGAAAACACCATTTAAGTAAGACAGATGTGTATCGATCTTCATAAGGTCAGGCAATGGCTACAAGAAAATAGTCACTCGCCTACAACTACCCATATCTACAGTTTGATAAATCATTAAGAATTTTAAATTGGTGATCCTGTGAAAGTTTCTCTTCCAAAGGCCCTGGGAGTTAGGATGCATGGCATTGTGAAATACCAGGACATTTGCTATCAAATTCCTCTGGTCCCTGCCCGAAAGTTGAAGATAGGTTGTCACTGGGTGTTTCAGCAAGATAATGACCCAATACATGTAGAAAATTCTACATAAAAAATGGTTTACTAGACCTAAAATCAAGCTCCTCCCATGGCCATCTCAGTCCCCAGACCTCAACCCTTGAAATGTGTAGGGTGAGCTGAAGAGGAGAGTGCATTGGAGAGGACCCAGGTTGCTGGACAATTTAGAGAGGTTGTGCGAAAAGGAATGTTCGGAGATCCCTCTCTCTGTATTTTCCCATTTTGTGAAATGGTGCCAATAATTGTGGCATGGGTGATTTTATGTAAAATAATTATTTCCTAATATGGGATGTTTTTTTACATTGACGCTTTTATCTAGAGCGACTTACAACTTCTTGTTAGGGATCCTACCTTCCCCCAGGGCGATCGGCCGTCCTCGCCGGTCGCCATTACAGAGTTATCGGTGGGGCGGCCTTATATCCACTATCATAATTATGTTCTGATCCCCCCCGAGGTAAATTTAGTGTGTTAGGAGCCGAACGCTCCGGGGGAAGGTACGAACCCTAACATTATACAGTCTTACAATTCAAGCAATGGTGGGTTAAGGGGCCTTTCTTAAGGGCCCAACTGTGGGAGCTTTGGCAGAGGTGGGATTTGAACCCTGGACCATCAGGTCCAGAGTCCAGTACCTTAACCGCTAGGCTACCCAGCTACCCTATCCAGGTTGTTTTTAAGAACACATCGTAACGAGAGGTGGAGGACGCTGTACTTCTCAAACAGAAACTAATTTCCAAATTAGGCACTGCACTGCACACCAAAAGAAATGGTTTTAAGCTGTGATGAATCTGAATCGTTGCTCCAGTCTTCCCTGGATTTTAACTCCTCTCTTGTGTTAACTCCTTTCTTACCAGTTTTATCACTATTAAATCCTTGAGAAAAGTAGCATATTGACTTGGACCTTAGTTAAATGCAAGCACAGTGTATTACACTGCTCACAAAAATTTGGTATATTTCATTAGGGGATTTTTCTAAATGAAATAGTCTTTGAGAGCTGTATACTTAAAACCTACATCTTGTTATATATGGAATTCAAACTTGTTTAGAAGTTAATACAAGACCCTAAATTTAAGAACTAAAAAATATACCTCTTTGAACTTTTTGACTAGTTTACAGTGTGTGTGCTGTTTTGTATCACAATGCTAACGACAGTTTAACTTAAAATAGAGTTAAGATACTAGTTATTGGAGCATGAAATATGTCCTCTGTGTCCATAAATATTATGGGTCTCGTTTGTGGACTACTAAACACCATGCCTTGTTTTGTGGTGAATTGTTTATAATGCCTGATGTTTTATTTAAATCCAGGTATCTGCACGAGAGGCTGAGACAAGTCCAAAAAGAAGTCAGTCTGATGAAAACCAACATCATGAAATACAAGGTAGAAATTAACTACATGGATTTTTAAAAAGTTTTTTAAATGCAGCTTATTTTTTTGCCAAAATTTTTTTTGACCTAGAGGCTGTGCCTTTCCTTGTGTGGATTTTTTGCAGAATGCACTGGACCATGGAAGAAGCTCTAAACCTAGCAGCAAACTCTACAGCACTCCCCTGACCGGGGTGCTGTCTCCCAAGCAGGGTAATGAACAGAATAATGTAAAGAATTGCTCAGAACTTAGAACGGACTGAAAATCCAAAACCTAATAGCTTGTCTGCCTCCTTTATATTTTCTTGTACTGTTTCTATCTCCTGTATGTCACTACAGTGCAAGATTTATTGTCAGAGGATAATAGTTGTGGTCTTCCAGTCACTCATCAGTCTCTTTCTGATCTGAAGTCTCTGGCTATGGCTTTGCTGGAAACTGTCAACGAAAACAACATAGTTATTGAACACCAACGCCAGACTAACAGGTGTGTGTACTTAATTTGATTGCTATCTTTTTATTCTTCATAATGTTTATTCTAGGTCACACTTGTAGGTGCTCCCAATCCCTGTTTGATCATTTTGCACAGAATTGCAGCTCTGGTGTAATTTAACAGGATTCTTGGGAACCGAGTCTCTGAGCTGGAGAAGAAACTGAAGACACTGGAGGTATCAGGACTTTGGAGTCTTCCAGGTAAATATTATGCTTCCCTGTTTGATATATGTGTTCCTTGTTAAAAAGAATACTTCAGTATATGTTCAGTGTGTTACAAACAAACATTTAAGTAGGTTTTTAAAAATGCTGTGTAAAATAACTGTATATAGAGTGCAGGGCCACTAGTGAAATGCCTACCTGGATCTAGTGAAAATGTGAAAATACTTGTGGAGATGGATCAATACTGCAGCACGGTAAAGACCCAGAACTCACCTGACATCTGTATAACTGAAACTCTATATCAGAACAAGTTGGGACAGCACAGAACATGCAGATAAAAATGCAGTATTCCTTACATTTGACATTTTTGTTTGACCTTTTTTACAATGAAGGTAATATGAAGCCAAGATCTTGCATCTTTTGTCTGGTCAACCACCCATCCGTAGATCATGTGCATTTAGTTTAGGGCTGCACTCCACAAATTATAATTAATAATTATATTATGTACTTTGGAGGGAGGAATATGCTAATCTCTTCCATTTATCTCTTGACATCACCTGTTTAAAGCACATAATTTAGTTTTTTTTTATGTCTTTATTTTCTCTTAATTCCTTAAATTGCTTACTTGTGTTGCGGGCCTGAACTTTAACAAACACTGTTAGTGAATCTTTGTAATAAAAGCCACCAAATGCAAGACTCTGTGTTAAACCATTTGTTAATATGCATGCCTGTGGGCTGAATAAAGTGGCATTGTATTTCTATATGATAAATGTATCTAAATCACCATATGCCTTCAATTAAACATTCAGTTTATTTATTTTAAATTAATAAGCCTATATCCATGCATTAGCAATGCTTGCATGTCATAAACTTGCTCTGAGAAAATGACCAGTCAAATGTATTTTCTCTCTTTTCCCTTGCTGCCTTGTGAAGGTCTGACCTACAACATATCGTTGGGATTAAGGAGTAGGTTTCAGCCCTGCTGGCACTTTCTTCATGCCCTTCATTAACGTAGTATCAGCAGGAACCTGGGCACCTGCCCTAAAACCTGTGCCTCATTTCTTCGTCATCATCACATTCCATAAGCACTTCATTCTTATGTGTATGTTCAAGGCTTACACTATGCTCTAATGGTATAGCATTAAGTTCAATTTCTGCTCTGGTTCAGTTCTTGTAGGTTGGGAAGGATAAAAGATGATAAGGAGTGCCACTCGGTCAAATAGACTCTATCTATATAGCACAGCAGTAATGAGGAAGTAGGGAAACAAAAGAGAGAGTAAGAATTTATTTAGGAAACAACCATGTCTTTAGTGTGTAAGCTTGTCAGAGTGTGCTGTTTCAGGGAACAACCCCGAAAACGTTTGGCACAATCTTCCTGCTGAATATACAGAATTTGACAAAACAACACATTTAACTTATGCAAAGGCAAAGGGGATTAACGCTAAAACTAGCAAGAGCACAGAGTCAGGCACAAGCCAGCAGTGCCTGCCGTGTTTCTCTAGCCTTGTAGAAGTTTCCATTAAAAGAAAAGTTCAGTAAAAGTTTTTGCTGTGATGCTGTAATTTATCATTCTTAGACAGAATGAAAATCAGAATCGGCCATATGTTAGCAAAATCTGCAATCTGGATCACCCAGTTCTTGCAGTAACTCGTATCTATGGAACGATAAAGCTCAAACGCTGTGGTTGGCCTGAAAGTGACACTTTCCATTAAAATAAACTCCTGTTTTAAATTCTATAATTGATAATATATATAATATATATGATATAGCTGATATCTGATTAGTAGGTGATAAATTCTTTGGATTGGGTTGAACTATTTACTCTGCTTAGAGTTGTTAACTCAGTATCAAACATAGTAATTATTTGAAAATGGCCTTCATTTTTATAAGGTTAGTAAGAAATATGGTTGTGGGATTCTCTGATATCCAGTAAAGTCATCTCATGTCTATTCCATTGGAAACCTGAATGTTTTGACTGACATGTTGGTTAGCGCCATCTCCTCAAAGCTCCAGATACCTGGTTTTGACTCTTGACCTGACAGCTGCCTATGTTGATGTTTACCTATTTTTGCATGGATTTTCTCTGGGTACTTCAGTTTTCCCATGATCAAAATGCATACCTTATGAATATATGACTTTATGAGTAATATGCACACACTGATGCAAGTGGGTAGTGTTGGTACCTTCACAGCTCCAGAGATCCCCTATCCGATCCTGACCTGAACTCTGCCAGTGTGGCGTTTGTATATCCTTCCTATGTCTGTGAGGCTTTATAGGGATAAGGGTTAATTGTTCACTCCAAATTTCCTAACAGTTATAATTGTCAATTGAATACTCTTATAGACATATTATTACTGATTAAACTAATAATAATAATAATGAATGGACACGAAATTGCTGAACTTAAATGAACCTTTAAGTTTGAAATGCATTGTTTGCAGTATTTTGTTATTAAAAAAAAATTAAATGTACTTAACAACAACATTTATTACCACATAACAGCATCTTCCCATTACTGGCTAGAAAAACATTTGTAAATATTGGTAGGAGCATCTTTTTATTTGGTCCCAGTTAAGAGCAGCAAGTTGTAATGTCTTTATCTTCAGATAAATGCCTTTACTGAATGTTTTCTTGGTCGCTAAGTAGTCCCAGTTGTAAAGTTTGATTGTTTTTGAGATACATTTTGAGTCCTCAGTCAAATATTTGATCACTTGTAATTTATATCCTCATATTAGTTATTGCCAACTTTCCACAAAGTAATAACAATAAAGATGAAACAAAAACTTGTTACAAAGAAAATGTGGTAGCACCACCACCTTACAGCAAGAAGGGTCCTGAGTTTAATCTCAGGGTGGTGCAGCCTGGGTCCTTTCTATGTGGAGTTTGCGTGTCCTCCCCGTATCTGTGTGGGTTTACTCAGGGTACTCCGGTTTCCAAAGGCATGCAGTGCTAGATTAATTGATCACTTTTAAATTGGCACTAACTTACAAAAAATTCCAAATGAAATATCTTCTTTTGTGAGCAGTGCATGGGACTAACCTTGAGATAACCTTGTGTATAGATGTAACCCAGTGGCTAAAATGGCCACTGGTGCCAATAGTGCCGTTAAATAAGTCAAACAAACATCTCTCAAAGACATGTCTTTCCGTTCCCGTCCACAAGAGGGCAGTGTGGTTCTTTCACAAGTTTCTGAGCATGAGGCCCAGTAAGCTCGACAGTTGTAGGACTGTCTTGCTGCCACCATAAAGCTGACAAGCATCCATTACAGAAAATGATTGCCCACATTACAAACACATTTGGGGGATGTGGTGTTATTAGTGGAATTTGTAGACGAGACAGAGGGACTCATGACTTGCCCTACAAAGGTAAATGCAGGGGGGGAAATTGAGCGGCCTTGTGAAGATAGACAGGAGAAAAAGGAGGGGAAATGGTGACCCTGATGTAATCGTGTAGTGGGTTTGCATTGACTATTGTCAGCATATATCTGCCCATCGTGCTAAAAGAGGGCCAGCTTGTCAGCAGACTTAAATTTCAGTTCCATAGAGTTTATCCAGTCCCTATTGTTGTCTATTTATGTGACAGCGTGTGTTATGCTGCTGTGTTCTCTGACAGAGTGGTAGACAGGCACAGTCATGTCAAAATGTGCACTCAGACAGGTGTCTTGCGTTTACCCCCTGCTTTTATCACTGTAGTAAAGCAAAAGACAGGGAATTGTACGTTTACCTGGAACCAAAATGTCACTTTTTGGAAATGTGAGGGGGAAAAAAACTTGTATTAATTGTGAGAAATTGCAATCCCATCCATTTAGTGTGTTGGTGAGAGACAGAGGGAAAGTGTTTGTTTTCTGCAGTTTGTTTTTTCTGTATGTCTGTGTGAGAGAGTGGCAGACACTGAGAAAGACCGAGAGCGAATGGATGGATGGGCAGCTGCCAGGTGGGAATAGCCACTCATCCATCCATTCTGCTTTGCGCAGCAGGCTGTGCCAAGTCGCCACTCTGTTCTGCATACCAAATTAGCCCCAAGTTTTTAATTGGATCTGAGGCGTGCCTCTACATCACATGAATGACCTTTTCAAACCAGGAGAGCTGAACATAGTGCTTTTAAAGTGTCAGTCATTCCTCGGTAGAACAATAATAACCTCAGTTTTTGAGTGTGTGAAAAGGGAGTAATGTGCCACAGTTCAGAATCGTTGAAGCGTAGTCTTGCGTATATGCTCACAACAAAGGCATGTGCACTAAACTAATCAAGGTATTATGTAACCACCTCACTGATTACTAAAACACTACTTCAAATACGTATGAAATTCTCTGATTTTACATGACAACTCCTGATGATGATTTAATATTGAAATGACAGGCATATATTAAAGTGCACAAGGAAAAGAAACGTCCTTAGAAATGATCACTACACAGGGGTGTGTAGTGAAGGTGCCACATGTGTCCGGATGGTGGAAAACAAAACAATGGAGCTGCTGTTGAACACCAAAGCTGCTTGTGCTTGTCAGTGGATCAAACGGTTCTCTCTCTTGGTATTCCTTCTGGGCCATGCAGAGTCTGTCCGACATGTGTATGTGCATGTCCTTAAGGGACGACTGCTCCCAACACCCCCTAACAGTACAGCCTAGGTGGCAGGCCATTAATCAGAGTGACCATTGTGCTTCTCACCATTTTAAAACTGCTAGAGGCATGACTAACAGTCAGTGATGTCTCACCAAGAGGTACACTACCCAGAAGTAGCCTTTGATTGTTATGCTGGAAATTGAACCATCTGGCCGTTTTCAGGTGCCTAGGAGAGGGCTACAGGAATTTCTCAAAAATGGGGGTGTACTTGGAAACAGCATCTTACATTCAGTCCTAATAAATGGTTAGGAGCAATGTACTGATGGTTCTGTATAAAAACAGCATAATGTTCTCACCACCATGCTTCACAGTGGGTATGGCATATTTGGGTTGTGTGCTGCGCTTTGGTTTATGCCAGAATTCTTTTAATATAATGCATGCTTGTTCCACTAGTAATTAAATCATCAAGAAACCCTGTCTGTGTTCCTCTCCGGGTTCCTCTCACATTCCCAATGCATGTGTTGGGTTCATTTGTGGTTCAGACTGCCCTTAGTGTGTGTATGAGTGTGTGAATGTGTGCCATAGGAAGGACTGACGCCCTGTGTCGCTGGGTAGGCACCGGGCTTCCCACGACCTTGATGGGGACAACAATAGTGCCCTAAAAATAACAAATAATAACAAATTAATTAACAAAACCACCACAATAATAAGAGGTTAGTTTCACCTACACTGATACTTGAGTTTCAAATAGTTATCCAAATGCGAGTATTTTACTCGGCAATAAAATTGTCATATTTAACCAGATTTCTTTTCACTGTGATCCTCAGGGACAATGTCTAAATATAGCTAAATATAACAAAAGTAAAGGATTTTGGCAGGTTATGATGATTTCATTTTTAACACTGTGTTATTAAATTATTTATGTCTAAAAAAGTAGGTGTCCCATACCATTAACAGTTTTACAGAGTTCAGAAGCATTTTAAGCGTTAATTGTTGGCATGAAATAAAACTCAACTCCTGGTTGAAGTATGCAGTACAATATTTCAATTTACAATGCATTATAGGTTCAGTATTGATAAGATCAGTGTTTTATACTTTGCTTATGTACTGTTGATCAGAGCTGGATGTTTCTTCTGCTTGTTCACTGGTGTTTCCTGTGGTTAATGTCCTGTGAAAATGTCCTCGTGATGAGTCGTAAGCACAGTCACAATAATCAACAGCTGTTTTAATGGTTTTAATAGTTTTAATGGTTTGAACCCTTTAGTTAAAGGGATCAGTTGATAATTCTACAGAGCACTGTGACAGATGCTTTAGTGCTTCAAACTTTGCGGCATCCCTTTGTAGCAAGATCACTTTTGTGTTTCAGCGCTACAATGCCCCTGTGCACAAAGTGTGGTCCATAAATAAGTGGTTTGCGGAGCACTGACCTCAGCCGCATGTACCACCTTTAGAATGAATTGGAATGCCAACTGCAAGCCAGGTCTTACTGGCAAACATCAGTGCTCAATTTCACTAATGCGCTAGTGCCAGAATCCCTGCAGTCCTACACTAAAATCAAGTGGAAGGCCTTCTCAGGAAAATTGAGACTGCGACAGCAGCAATGTGGAACCAGCTTCATTTCAGTGACCATGATTTTGGACATAATGCTTAGGTGTAGGGAGTCCAGACATTTTACCCATATAGCTTTTCTTCTTTACAAGTCTACAGTACTATCTGTGCTCCCAAAAATCCCATTTGATGTGTAAAGATGTGGAAAATATGTCCTTAAAGTCTTACCAATGCTCTTTTCTGTTTATTAAATGTAAACTCACTGATCACTTTATTAGGTACACCACCTTGTTTCTACACTCTGTCCATGTTTCTTAATTACAGACTGTAGTCCATCTGTTTTTATACGTTCATTGTTAGTCCCATTTGCTATTTTCTCTTTATGCTCAGGACCCTGACAGATCAGGTACAATTGGGTGGTGGATCATTCTCAGCACTGCAGTGGCACTCATGTGGTGGTATTTTAGTGTGTGTTGTGCTCTCAGACAAGGCAGTGCTGCCGGAGTTTTTAAACACTTTAATGTGACTGCTGGCCTGAAAATTGTCCACCTAACCAAAAATGTCCAGCCACCAGCATCCTGTTGGTAGCATCCTATGAGCACTAATGAAGGATCTAATCGTACCAGCACGACACAGTAACACATTACCACCATATCAGTGCCACTGTAGTGCTTAGAATGATCCCTCACCTACACTTTTTTCCCAACATAATGAATTATTGTTCTAGGAATGAAATTGTTGAGAAACCCAGTCTGTGTCTGCATCGGTTTTCTCTGAGTACTCCGTTTTTCTCCCACATTCCAAAGACCTGTGTTTGGTTTCTGTTTTCAATGTGCCCTTTAGTGTGTATGAAGCCGTAAGTGTATGTACCATACGATGGACTGGCACTCTATCTGGGGTGCTTACTTTCCTTGGCACCGGACTTCCTGCAGCCCTGAATGACAGTGCCCTGACAACGAATGAATGAATTATCAAAACCACTACAATAATAGGAAGTTAGTGCTACTTAAACTGGTGTGTGATCTGGAAATACAAATAGAAACAGATTGGTTGTACCGTAGTTATTTGAAAGCAAATCTTCTACCCAAATAGTACCTCTTCTGGGGTGGTCCTGACCATTAGAGAATCGACTAAAGGGGACTAACAAAGTATGTAGAGGAACAGATGGTAAGTGGAACTGATAAAATGGACATTGAGTGCACACCGAAGGATGTGTATCTAATAAAGTGCTCGGCAAGTGTTTAGTATACAAAATGTTCAGTTCATTTTGAAAACGCTGGTCTGATGAGACGTAAGGGATATTGCTGCTTGCTTGGTTCATAGCTTAACAATAATTTTTGTATTGTTTGTATTCTCTGGATGTGTATGTCAGTCGTATATCAAATCTGTCTATGGTTTTTAAATCAAATTGGGTTTTATGAACATCTTCTAAATGTGGTCCTCTGTCCTTTGAGACAGATTAAACACTATTAAGGTGTAAGCAGTGGTGACTGCTGTTTGTGATGACACTGGCGTATAGTGCAAATTCCCCTGTGGGCAGCATATGGTTTTAGACTGAGATGCATACAGCTAGCACTAATGAAGACAGATGAGAGGATCTGGTGGGTGTCTGTGTCCAGGGAGTAGGCAATCAAGACAAAATATGTTTGTATGTTTTTACAAATACTGAACACGCCATTGGAAACACTTAATTTAATACTGGGTCTCACTGTGGTAGCCAGCCTGTAGAAGCTTTCTGAGATGCTTTATTGCTCACCACTGTTGGATAGAGTGGTTATCTGAGGTACCATTGCCTTCCTGTCAGCTCGTACAGGTTTGGATATTCTTCATTAATGTTTCTTATCAGCAAGACGTTTCTGTTAGCAGGACTGCCGCACATTTTTATTTGGATTTTTTTTTTCTTTGCGACATTATGAGTAGTTCAAGAGACTTGTATGTGAAAGTCCCAGGACATCCCAGTCCTACAAATACTCTCACCACCTGTCTGGCCCCAACAATCATGCCACAGTCAAAATCACAATGATAAAATTGTCCCAATTCTGATGTTTGATGTGAGCATTACCTAAAACTGCTGGTATTTCATTAGGTGATATTTCATTTTGAATTAAATATATGTGAGCAGTATATATTGCATTTCAGAAATTCCCAAAATTGTATATTTAGTTATTTAGAGATTGTTCTAAAATTTGCTTAGCTAAAACAAACCGTTGTTAGATTGAGAAACAGTTGAGTTATGAAATCACAGTACTCATGTTGTGTTTAGGACTGTTGATTGCAATATTAATATTAAGTTACACATAGACACATCCCGTATCAGAGGCATGAGACTCTTAGCCCTACAGATATCTGTTTTCTCTCTTCTAAAACACTAGTTTCAGCCTCATAAAGACTTTAGCGATTAGCTAATTAATTGAACTATAGTATTGTGCAAAAGGAAAAATTAGATATACCGTTGTTTTTGCAATAGTAAAATGGTTGTGTACGGTATAATTATTTTCAAGTCTCTTTATTAGAATGCAACCTGATAATCCATATGATTTGTATGCAATATAAAATTGGAAAACAATCAGGAAAAACATCTTCTCTAGGCTTCAGTGGAAATTATTTAGTGTGAGCTCCTCTTACACTTGAGCAATAGCAGCATCTGGCAGCTTCCTCAGGATTCCAAGTTGAAGAAACTTGATTAGGAATGGTGTTTATGGAAGGATAGCAGCCATAAAAGGGGGATCAGAGTGAAAAGGCTAAGATGTGCTAAACCGGAATGAAGAGCAATGGTAAAAATAATTTTGTTATGGAGAGACACAGTCGACAATATGTTGTACAGTCGATTCCGGTCAATCGGACCACATCGGGACGCGATCGTTTTGGTCCTAATAACCGGCTGGTCCGATTAAAGGAACATGCCCTATGTTACAAGACGGGACGTGCTATGTAACATA
>JAUZSU010191887.1:0-12046 GCA_034780255.1 Parotocinclus maculicauda | reverse complement strand
AACCGATGTCCGATCCAGCTAATGTTGTTCATATCGGCACCGATATCCGATCCTAATATCGGATCGGTGCATCCCTATTATATACTGTAGAAAGTCATATGCTGTAGAAAATGTATACTTTCTGTGCACATGCCTGGTGTTAAATTAATGTGTGTTAGCACTGGAACTTGCACTAGAGAGTGTCAGTTCATCACATTATTTGTTAAAAAGGTCAGAAAATTGGTAGTTACATGCTCACCATGAATCACACTGTAAACTAATAATTTCAAACAATAACAATGATAATGTAAACATGCGTACAATATTGTGCAACAGTTAAGCCAATAATATGGTCTTTTCATAATTTTTTAATAAAAAATAATGTATTTTGTTCTTTTCATTTATTTTTTAATTATTAATTTTGAAAATTTACAAAAATGTCTGTTTTTTCTGTCAAGATGGGATGCTACATTAATGAGAAATAAAAAAATAAAATGAACTTTTTTGATTTTAGAAAACGTCCGCAATGAAACAAAGTCATACATATATATATATATATATGGAATACTTTATCATGGAATATTTCATTTTTAAATATCCCTCAACATTTAGTTCTAATTAATTTGATCCCCTAATCACTGAGGATTTGGGTAGTAAGTTCAGCAGCTCAAACCTGTCTCTTCTGAAGCAACTGTCTGACTTTGTTGTTTTGCTATGCAATTCCAGTTTAAAACTTAATAAGCAACTTTTGTACACCAAACGTTGTCTGATCAAATGAATGATTAGAATGTTTTTTTTTCTTTTTTTCCCTTTTGTTCTATTTTAATTTATTCATTTTCACTGATTTGTTCCTTTAACCCCAGTTTTCTTATCAAACTAATATTTAAAGGTTCAGACCCTCCACTAATTACTCTGTGGAAATTCAAGAAAGCCTACAATTTTTCATAGAGGTACTTAATTTCAGTGGACATAAAATGTCCCGGTGAGATGGTGTGGAGGGATTTGGGATGAAGCGTGGATGCCTGGGCTGAGTTTTTCAGTCTAATAGGAGGAGACAAGTGCTTAGAGTGCTGCACAAAAGCCAAACATTATAAATAATTCTAAAAGCTAAGGAGGCCCCTTTGTACAGGAGACTATTCCATAACGCACACGTACGCACGCACACACACACACACACACACACACACACAAACACACATCCCTTTCTTGACATCTGAGGCTTTGTGCGTGCCACCAACAACACCAATCTCTTTTCAGCTATCAATTCCAATGAACTCTGCAGAGCCATATGCAGAGGCTGTGTGTCCGCTTTTTTGTTTTATTTCTCCTGAACTATGTTTCTTACACAATTCCACATATGACATGCATTAAACATGCATACTATGCATAATACACATCAATTCACATTCTCTACTAAATGAAATGCTGAACCTCACTTGCACTTTTACAGCAGCACACCCAGTATGCACACTGTATATCTCGCACGCTCACACAAACGCACGTGCACATTGGAGATGCAGGGCGGCACAGTGTGCTCAGAGACCTGTCTTGTAAATCTCTTTGTGAAAGAAGCTTTGGGAGGTAGACAGGAGCTTACACACTGAGCTCTGAGGGAGAGCAAAAACACTCTCCACTCATCTCCTTCTCTCTAGCCCTTTTTTCCTCTACGTTCCACACTCTCTCCTGACAACTTTTCTTTCCCCTTCTTCTCCAGCCTTCTTGGATTCGCTGCCTTTTTTTCTCTGTTTTTATTCTTCGCTGCTGCCTCTCCCACTAACCACTTTGCCCTCTCTTACCCCTTTTCCACCGGTTCTGTACTAGTAGTAGTAGCAGCACTAGGGAACCTTCTGTAGGAACTGGTATGCATTTCCACAGGTTTAATCATAACATAACCTGATTTTGTTTGCCAATGCACATAAAATCTATTTTCAGTAAAGTTTTTACAATTTCAGTACTTTGCTATCCAAAATGAACAACTTTAAAGTCATATAAAAGAAAGAAAATCACAGACACGCGGGTGAAAGGTGTTTAACTATTTAGCCACCGAAGGTTATAGTGTGAGCATACTATGCTTAAAAAGTTATAGTCTTAAATATAGATATTTATAGATGCATTGTAGCTTTGCAGATCAGGCTTAATAGTATAGGAAATTAGTACACATTAGCTTTAGGATAGTCATTATGTTTGCATATTATTAGTATTACATTTTATGTTTTCTCTCCAAGCTATTCTTCTGGGACCAGTTTGGGTTCCAGTCCTCATACTGTTACCCAGATCACATCAGAGGCCAATAAGTCCCCCTCCCCTCCTCTGGTTCACTGATCATGCCATGCAACCAAAACTTTAATGGCAAAACACATATTCTCTAAATTATCATGTTCAGTATTTTATTCATACTTAACACTTTTTTGTACTGTATCATTTAATATATATATATATAATTGACATCATATTTTATGATATTATAATTATATAATATTTTAATTATAATATATTTATTTATATAATATAATAATTATATAATTTTATTATAATATTTTATTCATACTGTATTATCAGTAATTTAGTCTAAACACTATTCTATTTTTATTTTATTACAATTTCTTTGAATATGTTCTTTCATTGTTATATTTAGTTTCTGTATATTGCACCTATTACCATAAATGTATTAATTAGATAAGTTTGTTTAATTTGTGTTTCTAATATTTAGGCTGCCCAATAAGGATGGGTCATTGAGTCATTTGATTCCTCATAACGTTTACTAAGTTTCTCCTTGTCACTGTTGCCCCAGGGCTGCTCAATTAGGGCTTTAGGCCTAGATCTTTATAAAGCTTCCTTGAGACAACACTCTATTGTAAACTGCAGTATACAAATATAGG
Source organism: Parotocinclus maculicauda (assembly GCA_034780255.1). Lineage (NCBI taxonomy): Eukaryota > Metazoa > Chordata > Actinopteri > Siluriformes > Loricariidae > Parotocinclus > Parotocinclus maculicauda. The sequence continues at coordinate 9,188 of JAUZSU010191887.1, read as the reverse complement.
ATGTATATAGATATTTAAATATAAATGCTATATTAATTATTTCAAAGATGATATTAAAATTCTATACTTCACTTAGCTTCCCCAGCAGTAAGCTTAATCTAAAACTCATCAGACTCGTCCTGTAATGTATTCAGGATGTGTAGACACTATGATAAATTACGTAAAAGTTACTATTAGATGTATATTAAACAAACAAACAAACACTTGAATACACTATGTTTACGACACAGGTATGCAGATCAGCCATTCAGATTCAGCAGCTAATTCATCACTTGAGTCGCACTAACTAGCATTAACTAGCTTGGACCAATACAGAACCTGGTACACATATGGTCTTGCTAATTGACTAGCAAACCAGCATGCAAAACACACCATGAGCTGTTTCTTGTTTTAGGGACTGTAATGCAATGAACTGTATGTATGCAAATATATCTGCTTTATAATGCTTTATTCAATTTGATCATACTATGGGATATGGTTTGGGACACAGCTGGTTTCATTAGCATTAGCACGGTATCTGTTCGTTTGTTAGCACGGTTTACATTTATTACATACACTTTTATTGCTAAATTAGACTCTTGTGTTTGCTGAATGTTTTGTTAGCTCATCTATCATTGTCATTTCTATTGAAATGTCTGAAAAATCCTTTAAAACAAAGATATCAAAAATTCAATGGATTTTAGAACCATTGTAAATATAATGGCACTTGAATGGTTGAATAACCAGCACTGGCACTTTTTAGGCTTACACTTTACTGTCTTTAATCCAGCGAGTGCATTCTGAAGTCCTCTTTTTCAGCACTGCCTACAAGCCCCCGTGGCTGCGGTGACTAATGTCCTGCCTGTTCTCAGACAATGAAAGCGCAGGCAAACTGTGGGATGATGGGGAAACCCGCTCCAGCTTCTCTGACAAATGGAACCATCCTCTCTCGCCGTGGCTGCTCTGGGACCCCTTACGACGCTACGCTGCACACTTTGACCCAAAGACGCTGCCTGTGTGCAAGTGTGTGAATAATGAATTGCCGTGTAAACTCTAACCTTGTCTTCTTTGGTGAAGAAGATCTATTTCAAGAGCACATCAACCCCAATTAAGGAACAGAGGAGTGAGAAAAAGTCAGTTTAGCTTTCACGCAAAAGTTTATCACCGCTCTTCTCTATAAACGTTCGAGTCTATTATTCCCCTCTCTCTCCTTCTGCCTTTGCTTCAGTCATTCTCACGGAACTAACAACTCTGTAAAACTCTTCCCCTCCACCCTTTCACTCCACCCCTTGTAAGAAACTGGGTAGTATTGTGTAGGAGTAGGGAGTCCTCTATTAGCTCCAGCTTTCCTTCACTGCTCCCTGTGGAGTATTGTTAAAACACAGCGCCTCTCCACTCCCCGCTCGCCCCCTCCCTTTCTCTCTCCTGTCCATACTGGGGCTCTTAAAACACTTTGCATGAGAAAAAGTGATTACTCTTCAGATGCTTTGCTGACAATAGAGGAGTCCTTTGGTTCATCCAAAAAAATTTGCTCGCAGATTTAAGGCCTCCCTGCCCTCGTCACTCCCTCTCACCATTCTATTTTGTTTATGTAAGAAGGGTAATATTTGTCTTACAGAGGATTTAAGTAAAGCCTCAGACTTTTTCTCTGAAGTGGTTTGAATCAGTAGGAAACCACTTTGTTGAAGGACTCACATGCAATCTGGGATTTCAGGGAAATAATTCATGGAATAAATTGTATTTTTACTTAGCATTTCATCTTACTTCTGAAGTGCACAACCACCATAAACATGTATTAAAAGAGTTTGATAATCAGAGCTCACATTAGAACTCAGAGGTCTTCATTTTGTCTGGTAATCAGGATTTTTTAATGTCACATTACTAATTTATATGATGCATAATGAGACATCACAGAGGAAGCACATGTTAGCCCTCACCCTCCTGGCTTTGTAGCTGTTGTTACTGAATTACTAACTAAATCTAAATAAATCTGGGTATTTTACAAAACAATAAATAAACTTTCTGTTTATTCAGAAAATGCATGTAATTTTTTATCTTTCATCCTCATATGAACTGACTTTCCTTTAGTATCTGATCATACCTCAATATTCAACATAGCTTAATCCTATATAGCCCACAAACTACACAAATACATACATACATCTTACTGCCACTTCTCCATACAAAGGCGCATACACTAACATAACTCAGTGCTCCAGGAGTATTACTTCACAGAGTAACCTAACCGGATACGTCATAGTTTGTAACTGTATTAGTATGTACGAATTTATTTGGCAGTTAAAATACAAAGGTATACAGTAATAAGTAAATCAATTAATTTAAATGCCCACTTTTGTACCTATATTTATCTAAGATCTTTTTCTACATTATGTGGAAACCTTTTTCAGCGGTTCCTACATTTAAATCTAAAACTGTCACATCCATAAATCAGTAGTGCAGACAAAGCAATGGGTCATTTTAAGAGCTGTCAAATTATCAACAATTTTATCATGGTAATCACAATTAATTGTGACTGTTTGATGCTAAATAATTTCTTAGTCTCTGCATGGCCATATCGGTGCATAATAGAAGCTTTAACAGAATGCCTTGTCGCTTTTTTTAAAAACATTCACTAAAGACTAAATACACACCAACAATTACTAGATACCCTTTTTAAATAAAAACATTCCTATAATTAGTTCATTTTAGAAATAGCATGTGCAACGTGTTATGTTGTGTGACAGGCATGTTGTTAAACAGTACAGTAAGAATGAATGCTGAGCGTGTTTATGAGATGGAATTATACAGTAATGAGCAAGGCCATATACGGAAATATGTTTAAAATCTTCTGTTTGAATGGTCTGTTCTCTATAGTCTAATGGTGCTATATGTCATATTTAGAATGTAAGGAATCATTAAGGGATCATTTTAATCACAGTCCATAAGTATGGGTGCATCAAATGTGTCAAACAGGTTTTAAAAAAGCATGTAACAATGCATCATGATGGAAAAACGTGACGATGTCCATCGTGGAGATATATGTTACATGAATTGTGTTGATGCAGTTGTAGTTTCTGAAGACTGGAGGGCACGATGTCATACTCATTAAATGTATAAATTACATGTTGTTTTTAATTGTTATTCTTCACAAATATAAAAAACTTGTCATTTCTTTTAATTGCAAAAAACAATATGTTTTAACAGTATGTTTATAAACCTATTAATGTGCATTCTTTTGTATTGATGTTTTCTTCATTTACTTTAAAACATCCAGAAAAAATAGAAATATGAACTCAAATCGAATCATAAGCAAACTGTTTTGTTACACACCTACTGTTAATGCAATCATTTTGAATGCAGCATTATTTTTACATCATATGTTCGGTGTGCTTCATGATGATTATGATGCTATTGTTACTAATCTTTACTGTTAATATTGTTTCGTACATATCTTTGCTATGTTTACACAAAAACCTTGATGAACAACATTTGCTGATGTTGTGAATTTTGAAAATGGCCTCTGTTCTTCCTGAAAGTGACCAGATGTGTGATTCTAAACTGTTATAGCAGTAAGTCAACATGAGTTCAAGTTTCCCATCCACAATGCTTTAACTTTTCCATTAGTTTGCTTTAGCAGTTCAGAATGGCATCTGCCTCGAACTGGGTCAGCGTGCAGGATGCAAGCCCTGTTGAATATGCAGAACTTTAACTCAACATCTCTACAGTTACACATCTTCTGGTATACACACATACCCATGCTGTTTTGGTTCACACCAATTAGAGCAGTACACTTAAGAGATGTTCTACAGACTGTTTTTGAGCTGAGGCCATAAGATATGAGCAAAGCAAATATGAGCATCAAAGCGTGACACGTTGATGCTCTTCACATACAGGGCAGGGACAATGCATGGCCACTGAAAATCAGTATCTCAGTCCCCATCTCAGTGTTAAGGCTACAGCAGTACTAACAGCATTTTGGACGATATTAAATTGACATTTAATTTAAAGGTCACGTTTTTTATGTTCAGTGAATATAGCAGATATTCTTAACCAAAGAAACTTTTAATTGAGCTGAGCAAAACAATTGGAGGATGCTCCCCAATAGCCCCAATATTCCCAACAGTGGCACCCTGGCAGAGTGAGATTTAAACTCTCAACCTTCATGTTAGTAAATCCAGAGCCTGAACTATGCTTGTTGGCAAATTGATTTTTACCTTTACTACTTAATACTAACGCATTATATAGTCTAAAAATGTGTTCAAATCAAACACATTCTAAATTGAGAAAAGAGGAGTACTCTAATCAGTTTCCTTTGAATGGGTGAAATAACTAGTCCTGATTTTGGTACGGTGGCTCAGTGGGTAGCACCAGCACCTCAAAGCAAGGAGGTTCTGGGTTTCTTGACTGCTACCCTTACAGTAAGACCATTCCTGACCAAGCATCCTTGCACTGTAGAAGTTACAACCTGACATCCCAATGAGCTTGCTATTGCTCAAGCATAATGTCAGGTCACACTAAATACTTGCCTCCGTAGCCTATAGATGCTGGGGTGGTTTCGTTTCATGTTTTCAGTTTTCATGCTTTTTTATATACTACATACATGTATTTTCTGTTTTTTGTAACAGAGAGACTTTGAAACAATCGTCTATGGTATAGTCAATCGAATGATGGCCTAAGAGAGTATATAAGTATATACAGTATAATGCTAAACACCGTATGATTTCTGATCCTAACACAGAACAGAGATGGTCCCGTTTCAAAAGAAAGCCCCCAACATGTGAACAGAGGGGTAGCATGGAAGGAATGTGATGAACATCAGAGGGAAAGAGAACATGAATGAGAATAGATGGATAGAAGCAAAGAGAAAGGGGAAGGCACAAAAGAGAAATGGAGCGAGAGATAGAAAAGCAGTTGTCTTGATGGAGAGACAGATCAGAAGCATGTCCTGAAGGCCTAACCTGGCCTGGGGATTACTCGGAGCAAGAGAGATGGGGAAGCAAGCGAGACAGAGAGACAGAGAGACAGCGAGAGAGAGAGAGAGAGAGAGGCCTCTTGTACAGACACACCCCATTCTTACCTCCTCTGAGACACAACTATGGATGCTTTTGACGTTTTGCTATGTTGATACTAAAGTGGAGCAAAGTTTGTCCATGCTTTTAAATCATTAAGTCCTACTGTCTCGCTCTCACCTGTCCTCTTATCCTCTGTCCATTTTCTATGTCCTGTTGGTTTGACATCAACAGTTGAAGTTTGACCCTCATAAGCTGAAATCAAAATTCGCGCAGCAGCCAGTAGCCGGACAGTCAATTAATTCAGTTTCAAAACTTTAGGTCCGATATAAAAAAAGACAAAATAAGAAATTTTCCTTTTGTCACAATCACATGTTAAAATCTTCATAAAGCACAAAATCTCAACCAGAAACCAGTCCTGTCTATATTTCCATCACAAGACATCAGTCTTCATATATCTTGCTAAACATATGTGAAAATATATATTTCTTTAAAATCCCCAAGCCCTCCGAGCGCACTTCTGTAATGTAAATCCAACATCAGAGACGTTGGGTTCAAAAAGAAAAAGAACATTTCCACCCAGTTAGTCTTCTTATTGGTTTGGACAGGCCAAGGGGGGCTATTTAAACATGCATTAGCATGACAATAGCCCGCTGTTATGTGCCTCATCCCCATACACACACACACACACACTCACACCTAAGTACAGGTACTGCTGATGCAGGGCAAGGGCAAGGTATCTTCACGAAACGCATGGCGAAAAGGACGCAAGTCCAGAACGTGGCTGCGGTTTCTGAGTCACAGAGGGAGGGTCAGAGACAAAAAGTGCTGGATGCTGAAATTAATCATGTGTCATCTCAAGGCATTAGCTGGTGACACTGAGCATTTTGTCAGAACAGCCTGAAGGCTCAGAGGGACAAGCAGCCTGTCCGGTACAGATATTTCTACATTCAGATAACAAATCGTATAAGATGAGTAGAAAACACGGAGACGCTGGATGTATGAGCAAGGCTGGCCTTTTGGTCTTGCTTTAAACATTACGTCTTTGATGTGAAAAGTGTATACACAGAAAATTTGCCTAAATATATAGAAAATCATTAATTCATAAAAAGCTGCATTTATATACATTTTTTTACCTAAACCTACTGGTGCTTAAATCAACATTTCTACACTAAATTCTCCAGTGTGTACAATTTAATCCTAATATTTGCTCTATTTCCTTAGCCAATTTTAGCACTTTTATATATGTAAATTATTCAATTATTTTTACATTGTAAACTAAAACACTCAAAGGTTCAGCAAATAGTTCTTATATAATTATAGTTAAAGCAGCAGAGACATATGTGTATTTAAAGTCTTTTTGCCTGAATTATACGGTTTTGTTAATGATTACAGCCGGGTGTAAATGAGAAAAAAAAGATATTTTATAAAAATTAAATACAAGCCTAACCTATATGACACAACACCACCTACTAAATACAATGTGGCTCATATGGATTCGTTTCACATAGCAATTCTACACCCATACTCCTTTAACTCACACCCAATCAAATTTGAACAAGAGTACATGTTTTTGTAGTGTGGCACAAATATTTAGACTTAGAAGAAAGCACTAAATTGTCACACTAACAAACCAAATACGCAAAATAACGAAAAGATCGGACAAACCAGCACCAGGAATTGTGCACATGACGTTTGTAGGTTGGAAAAATGATTTAAACAATTGTATCACATAAAACAATATTTATGAAATCGAATAAAACACTTTTCCATGTGTAAGTGCGTGTGTGTCTGTTTCACCGTGGGCTTTGGTGCGCGAAACCTGAGCCGCAGCACTGAAGCGCGCCTTAAACACTTGCACAGCTGTGCGAATCTGCCCAATCCCAAAACCACCCCATTACCCACACTGTGCTCTCTATTGGGTGGACCAGTGCTCGTTTCATACTTGTAATAGTTATCTTACTTGTAAATGGCACTTAGAGCTCATTTATAGGGAATAAAGGACCATTTTTAAAACTTGTATTATCCGTGCGCCGGGAATAACGCATGCGTAAATAAAAACGTCTAATAAATAAAAACAGGCATTAATGTAATGAGAGACTTGGAGCAGGAACAGCACTCGTAGTTTTTGTGCAAGTGTGTCAATTCAAATTTGTGCAGAAGACAAAAAACAGACTTTTCAGTAAGTTCATTGATTTTCCCACGTTCACAAATGTAATGCATAAATTGTTTACGCACACTGAACGTCCATTTAATTAGATCCTGTTAATTGTTGATAGTATTTTTGCTCTCTGGTCCCTGCACAAGTTCTGAAGGTCGAAAAGAAAGCACGTGAAGATCTGCTTCTGAAACCTGACGCCTTCAAATGTGCTCCAACCCCCTGAATTCTGAATGTGTCCCATAAATTTAAAAAAGCATCTCTAAACTAAATCCAGATCTTCATGGGTACAGGTATGGATTGTTTTTGTGAACTCATTAGTGACGTTGCTCAAACACGCATTATTATTTGGGAAGTGGACGGGAGTAGATTCACTTTGAGAGAGGAAAAGAAGGACCAAGTTTGGGAGCGATGCACAACTTGCAGAGTGCATGTCAAACTGAGGATATAGTGTGCACACAATTATTGGAGACAGACAAGTAACGTTTTTTTTAAGTGACTTATCTTGGTGCTTAACGTGCTCCATTTTGGTGATTTGCGCAATTGTAAACTTAATTACGCGCGGCTGGCGACGTTGCAGTATGAAATGTGACACTTCGCCCGCCTCGTTTTTCAAAAACTTTTCTCCTCTCCCTCTCTCTCTCTCTCTCTCTCACACAGACACACACACACACACACACACACACAACACACACACGCACGCGCACACACACACACTGCAAACCGGCTTACAAGCCCAAACTTTCTGCCACTTACCTTTCTGAACGCGGCTTTCCTCCACACGAGGAGATGCCCAACTTTCCCAGTGCTTTTTTCTTCCACTTGGCAGACGTGTTGCTCTCGAAGCTTTCCGCTTAAACTCCGGGACTTTTTTTCTTCTTGCTCTTCGCTTCTTCGTCCCGAGCAGCGCAGTGAAGCCTGCAACTTTATCTACATCCCTGCCGCGACATTACAGCCCAAATTACACAAGGTTACACACACACAAACAACCAAGACGCACTCCTAAAGCTTTATGGCAACAAAGAGTGTGGTTTGGAGCCTTGTGGATACTTTATGTGTAGTGTGCAACTCCAGCTGCTCTTTCCTTCTCCTGACTCCTCCCTCGGCTCCCTAACGCTCACACTCACACACACACTCACACACACACACACACTCACACACACTCAGACACACACACATACCCGCGAGCGCGCGCGTGCCCCTACCTCCCTCTTCGTTTCTACTCCATTCTCTCCCTCCTGCTTTTCCCCAGCTTGAGCCAGACTCCTTCCCTGAAATCCAAGCTTTTATGCACAGAAAGATTGAACGACTTAAACGTTTTACTTATTCTGCACTACACTATGTGCTACACTGGCTTATATTATTCTTAAACTTCACGAACCATCTGCAACAACACTGCCAAGTGTTATTATTACACACCAGAATGGTTCAGTGATGATTCCTGGACGAAAAAGTAGATCCATGATTTGACTAAGGACAGGGAATCTTTATTACAGAATTATAACTGTGTTATAACCTGTAACATAAACCCATGCTAAACATAAATACAAACACAGCACATTGTGTAGTGACTTGTGTTCTATAAGAGTCATGAAGGCAACTAGAGCTAGATTGGTACTAGTGTTGAAGTAAAGGCCACTAGAGCCAAGTCCGAGTTGAGACCACGACCGGGACAAATCTAATCTGAGGCAAGATGTTCTTCTAGTAAGGCCAGACTTTTTTTAATTGCTTGTTCCTCGGATGTCCCTACTTAAGAATCTACTGATGAGGGAGGAAAAAAAATAAATCTTTATTTTTCAGCACTTTTCAATTTCTCAAGGACTATGTGGAATCAATTCAAGGAAGGAGGAATAAATAATTTTTTTTTTATTTAAAAATAAAATTTATTTAACCTACAATTAAATTAAAGTGAATTTGGAAAAAAATTAAATGAACAGAAGAAAACCATTCTAAAAAATAAGCTAAACAAAATTTTCATTATTTTTTTTTTTTATTTCAACCATTGGTGCTGCGGCAGATTCGAGAAATACCAAAAATAAAGA
>JAUZSU010191876.1:0-12046 GCA_034780255.1 Parotocinclus maculicauda | reverse complement strand
TTTTTATTTGCGAGTAATAGATGGCTAGAACTTTACTGATCCCATGGGAAATTGCAGAAAAGACCCTTAGCTTTTAATATGTCTGGTTATTTCAATTAAATGGAAAACTATTAAGAGGAAAAACATCCTTCCATGTGTCAGGAGAGGGAGGGCAGTTCAGTTCAGGAGATTTCCTTAGACATTCTGGCCCTGAATATCTGCACAGATCTGCATGCTATCAGCCCCGCAAGCCTTTCACTTCCCTCTCATTTCCTGTGCATGTCCCTCCCTGGACTGCTTCTGCCCTCCGACACTGTACATGCCTCAAATAAACGTTTGATTTCTCTGACTGTACCTGACCACTTGCCTGTATTGGGCTCAGACTAAGAAGTGTTAAAATGGAGCAGCGGAAGCTGAACGACCAAGCGAACTCCCTAGTGGACCTCGCCAAGGTAAGAGAGACCAGCGCTCACCCTGCCGCTCCTCGGGTAGCTATTCGGTAACGATGTCAGACGATCTCTGCGAGGTAGCCTTGTACCGCTGCATGTTACAGAGGGGGTAGGATTGTTCCCTTCAGACTCGCGATCAGATAAAGATGTCTACAGGTGTCAAATGAACAGGCTTGAAAAGCTCTTTATGTGAAGGTACTCGTGTGTTTTGTTGCTTTCGTGTATCGACCCGGTGGTGCGCGGACGTGGCGTAAGCGTGGGTCTCATGTGTCGCTTTGTGTCTTGTTTAACATGGGGGCCATTTCTAAGCGCTACATCTGAATAGCACTTCGATTTGGGCAGCTCTGGTCAAAGGACATGTTTTGTGCCTCGTTAACAAGCAGGTCATGATAACAGGTTCTCAGGTGGAGACTCCTAGTCGTCAGAAAATACAGTCATTTACTGTGCAGGTGAGAGACAGACAAAGAGCTGGACCTCTCACTTACAGGCCGTTTTGTCCATTATCTTCTATGCCAAGGTTTGAACAAAAGTCGCTACATTCATCACTACAAGCTTCTGCGGGAAAAAATTCCCTACAGGGGTCTGAAAATGTCGGTCGTTAAATATATCAACACGTGTGACTGTCAAGCGCTTTTTACAATAGAGCATTGTCTCAAAGCGGATGTACAATTTTAGAATATCTGAAGCCAGTCGCAAACTGACAGCGGCATGGAAAAATCCTTTTAACGTTTTAAGGAAGAAACCTTTATAAGGAAGGAACCAAGCGTCAAAAAGGGATCAAACCTTCTTGGGTGGCTTCAGTGATAAATGTAAGAGCTTTAATACTATCAATAAATGTATCAATAATTTTGTAGTAATAGTTCAAAAGCAGGGCGGCACAGGGGCTCGGTGGGTAGCACCGCTGCCTCACACCAAGAACGTCCCGGGTTCAATCCCAGAGTAGAGTAACCGGGGTTCTTTCTGTGTGGAGTCTGCATGTCCTCACCGTGTCTGCATGGGTTTACTCCGGTTTCCTCCCACAGTCCAAAGACATGCGTTGGGTTAATTGGTGTCTCTAAAGTGGCCCTTAGTGTGTGCCTGTGTGTGTGTGTACCCTACGATTGATTGGCGCCCCGTATAGGGTTGTTCCTGCCCTTGCGACCAGAGTTGCCAGGTAGGCACCGGCTGGCCCACCGCCTCGTGTGGATTAAGTGGAGGATTATGGGTGGATGGATGGATAGCTCAAAAACAGAAACTAATAAAAAATTGACAGATAAAATATTGAATACTTTGAATAAGGTATTCCTGTTCTTAAACTCCCACCTCTGCTCGTGGATAAGCAGCATCGACTGGCTGCTTGGATTTATTTACTGTAATTATAAAACACGTTTTTTGAAATGAATGTGATCAAATGTAATTGATAATGCAGCCTAAGGTACAGGAACTGTAAACACGGCCAGCTATCTTAACACATGCTGGTTAAACTAACTGCACCAAAATTGTCAAAATTTATACCGGTTTAATATTTGAAACCAAAAAATATTTTAAATAAGATCTAGCAGGATCATTTTCCGGTTGCATCATGTTTTCTTTGTGCTGCATATCCGTGACGTTGATGAAGCATGACCCTTCTCGAGCTTATAACTTGCGTCTGGCTCGGGTAGTTACGTTTTTGTAGGAGATATGGCACATCTTGCCGTGCAGCGGGCACGCTGCCTGTCTGACTTGGCAGAAATTGCACGGCAACCTGGGTAGGCAGATGCTCTAAGAGCTGATGAATCAGCTCAAATGTCCCCTCCTCCTCCTTCTTTCTCCCACTCTCTGTTTTCTCCCACTTTCTCTCTCTGACATTCAGTCGACCCCATCGGTCACGTCCCAGTTAGCGGTGCTGAGCCTGTACGCTGGCTGAGTCATTAGCTAATGTTACCATGTCATCTCCTTTCTCGTGCCACGGGTCCTGGAGAAATGTTAGCTGGTGACATTGAGGTAGCCGGGCAGCCGAGTGGAACCACTGGCTTGTGCGCTGTCTCGCTCTGCACCGCCTCGCTCCCCTCTCTCCATCAGAGGGCGATATAGGATTAATCGTGACGGCAGATGCTGCCTCCAGCAGAGCCTTCGTGTAATAATGAAAGCTTAAAATAACTCTGGCAGCTGCGGAACTTCAGACTCCTTCAGTCAGCTTTCTGCACTGATCCAGGCTCCCTGGTGGACCGAGCTTCCTCCTACTACTCTAATCTGCAACCGGGATTATGGATCTACACCACGATGAAAATCCATTTCAAGTCCTGGTTTATTTGACATAATTAGGCTCGTCACTTGCGTCAGATCAACGCAGGTTGCATGCTGTCCTAAATGCCCAAAAAGCTGCAGTGATGCCTCTAAAGTAAGTCAGCGTTGCCAGGCCTTCGCTCTTCTTTCGCCGGACAGACGAAGCCTGGCGATCACCCTGCACTGCAGTATAGCGCTTCTAAAAGAAACCTCGGTCGGTTTTGCAGTGTGAAATTGGGTTGATAAAAGCCCTGCGGCAGAAAGCGGCCTTAGAAAATACACGACAGCATCACAGCAGCTGGCGGTCCATGTTATTTAAGGGTTTCACTGCTTTTCAAATGATTTTTCTCTGCTCTCGGGTAGCACGTTATAAACAGAATAACGGATTGGGAAAAATGCCACCGTTATAGAGCCCAAGACGTGTGTGAAAAATGCAACAAATTACTTATTCAATTCTAAAATCCAACCAGTTAAGGTTAAGGGACTTGCTCAAGGACCCAACAGTGGCAGCTTTTGGCACGATTTGAACCAGTAACCGCTAGTCACATCAGCTTAACATCCCATCTCTGAAATATCGGACTTACTTTGATCAGAATATCATATGGTTATTTTCCTTCTCGTCCTGTATTAACAGCATTTGTCAGAGCGATATGTTTCGAGCGCCTGTTCCTTTAAATAATAATGAAGGACTGCGCAATTTTAGAAATCCAAGTTTTGCAGGGTGTGGCAACACCAGGGCAGTGTAGTGTCGTAGTCAAGACCGCTAGAGCCGAGTCAAGACAAAGGGCGGGGTTCAAGGCAAATCTTGCCACGGTTCTTTAGGAAAAACACGAAGACCTTTACGAGAAACGCAATTCTCCGAACACTTGAGAACTTCATGTTGCATCTTACAGCTTTTAATACATATTAAAAGACATTATGAATCTGTGCTTAGTACTGGACGAAGGACCACAAGGTCTAGGGTTCGAATCCCGTCTCTGCCAGGCTGTCACTGTTGGGTCTTTGAGCAAAGCCCTTAACCCACGATTGCTTGGATTGTAAGTACAACCTGTATGAGTTGTATGAGTCTGATAAATCCTGTAAATGTAATAAAGATCTTTTTATTATGATAACCAACAAAACGTGTCATTTGACCAAAGGGAGCCCAGGCCATGGTGTTGACCGTGTTTGTAGAATGCAAATAGAATAGGATTTTAAATGGCGTGTGTTTCCTTTGCTGTTTAGATGACTTTGCTTTATTGGGCTGATTTTTTTGATGAACTAATGAATAAGCTGTAAGTCGATCTGATGATCTGATGGCGTTAAGCTCAGGGATGGTGAATCTTGTGAAAGTTTCCCAGCTGTAAATGTGAGAACGTTTCCGACCCAGTGGCGATTTTGTCTGCGTTCGGTTTGCGCTGCAAAGCGAAATTCGCCAAGAGCCTTCGCCTAACTCTTCTTCTCTCCTCTCTCCCTGCCCTCCCCACAACCTCAAGACTCAGAACATTATGTACGACCTGATCTCGGACCTGAACGAGCGAGGTGAGGATACGGAGAAGCGCATTGCCGTGCTGGAGACCAAGCTGGAGACGCTGCTGAGCAACCTGCAGGCTCTGCCCAGCCTCATCAGCCAGCTGATCAGCCAGCAGCAACGTGACTTCCTGGAGGTGCAGCTCCAGCCGTACGAGCGCTCGCAGTCCGTGTCGCGCCGGCGCTCCTCCTCCACGGCACCCCCTACGTCCTCGGAGAGCAGCTAGAGGCTGCTGGGACTTTCGCCATCATATGGCCAATGCCCGTCTTACTGTAAAAGCCTTACGTGCTCAATACTGCGCTGTTCCGGGGCGACGGGATAACGCAGGGGAAAATGGCGTCGAGTGTTTATTTGTACCTCAAAAACAAAGTTGTCTTTTTCTCTGCTGGCAGGTTCTCAGAGAAATTCTCTCTTCCTCAGAACAAAAGACTCAAAGACGGGGCTATCCAGAATCCACCTCATCAGGAGAGCAGTGTCACAAACCTCCATGGCACAAAATAATACTGTGCCAGATCAGTGCTTCCCAGTGGACGTTCTGCTCCCTCGAATGAGACTCTTGAGTTCTTCCTCAAATAACCAGCAGGTGTCACATTTTATTCATCCGGCGTTCGATAGAGGGAGCTTGTGTTCCATTAACGCACGCACTCACTGATTCACTTTGTTAGGCTCACCTCATCGCTTCTGTCTCTTCCATTTTCTCTCTTCCATCGAAACACTTTGTAGTTCTACGATTACAGACTGTAGTCCTTTTTGGTCCCTTTTCTCTGTTCTCCAAGGGTCAGGACCCCCACAGGACCAGCACAGAACAGATCAAGTCCTATTTGGGCAGCATTCTCAGCGCTGTAGAAACACCGATCTGGCGGTGGTGTGCTAGAGTGTGTTCTACTAGTGGGACTGGATCAGAGACAGCAGTGCTGCTGGAGTTCGTAAGCACCGGGCTCACCCGCTGAGCAATTTATTAGACTACACACGTGGCAGCTTCACGATACTTATCTTAATCTAAAAAATAGTTGCGTAGAAGCTGATGGATGGCAAACAAAAAAGTGCATGCTAGTGCAAGTCCTTAAATGAAAAAAAAAAACGGAAAAAAAAGCAGGAGGGCACATGAGACTGAGCCCAAAAACATGGTTTGAATTATCCGCAAAAAAAAACATGACCTCATCTTGAGACAACCACAGCAATATAGAGATAAAATACTCTAAGTAAGATAAATCTCTCATAAACAAACTTGATAATATTCAGTAATGCAGTAAATCCTGATATTTAACCCAAACTATGATTATCATTGACCCTATGAAGCACACCGGAAAACTGCAGCTTCGACTAGTGATTTCTGACTAGAATTGCCGTAATAAAAAGAAAAACAAATAGATAGATAAGACAAATAAATAAACAGATTCATAAAAGCTAAAGCAGCAAGCCTGTCTTGAAAACGTAGTGAGTAAAGAAGAAAGCATCCATCATTTTCCGCTTAATCCACACGGGGTTGTGGGACAGCCGATGCCCACCCGGCAACTCTGGGCACAAGGGCAGAAACAACCCTAGATGGGGCACCAATCCGGGGCATACAGAAGAAACATCTTTGTTAAAGTAAGGAAGTATTAAGTTATAAACATAACGCAGTACGGTTCAGGTAACTAAAAAAATGTATGTGCTCTGACATTCTAGGAGCGACTGTTAAACTCCAGCAGCACTGTTGTATCCAAGGCACTCGTACCAGAAAAACACACGCTACTACACAATCAGTGCTGAGAATGATCAACATCCAAACAATACCTGATCTGTCCTGGTCCTGTGGGGACCCTGTGGGGGGCCTGGCCATTAGAGAGCAGAGTAAAGGGGACAAAGAAAGGATGGAGAGAAACAGATGGACTACAGTCTGTAGAACTACAAAGTGCTTCCGTATGGTAAGAGGAACAAGAAGTGATCAAACGGACGAGGAGGTGTACCTCATAAAGCGATACACTTGTACATTTATTTATACACTGGACAGCGAATATATAATCTATATTTTAGGTTAGAACCAGCATCAGTTACGGTCTTCTTCTGGCCCCTACGGCGTGATTCATTGGGGCCAAATAATATCGCAAAGCAATTCCTTTTTTTTCCCTAACGAATGCATCTAAAGCTATACTTGCACTTTTTTATGCACTTCAATGCTGACTGACTATTATAAACCTTACGTTGCTCTTTAGAACAAAAACAAAAACGTGGTTAGTCAATAGATAATGGCCGAATGTAAAATACTGACTGCATAGTCTTAAAGCAGGAGATGATAGTAACTAAACTCCCCTCCTTATATCTAACCGGGACCTCAAACTTAAGAAACTGTGCTTATTTCCTAGAGATTAGACCGCTGCTATCGTTGCTGCATCATTTTTCAAACTCTCCAGACATCCATAAAGGAAAGGTTCAGTGAAAACTCGAGCTCCAACACACGTCTGGCATCGAGTGTGTCTGCACCGGAGCCGTTTCTGTTCCACTTTAGCTAAGAGGTAAGGGTTTGTTTACATTTACATTTACAGCATTTAACAGACGCCCTTATCCAGAGTGACTTACAACTCATACAATCTTACAATCCAAGCAATTATTGGTTAAGGGCCTTGCTCATGGGCCCAACTGTGGAAGCTTGGCAGAGGTGGGATTTGAACCCTGGACCTTCTGCTCCAGAGTCCAGTACCTTAACTACTATGCTACCACAGTTTGTTTTACTCAAAACACCTTCTAATGTCACTTTGACCCCATTAACACTCGTTTTTTTCATGTCTTGCATCCATAAAAAACACGCGTTTACACTTAATGCATATCCAGTCATTAAACAAGGCCAATATGTGTACTGTACTGTGCAAAAGTCTTAGGCCACCATTAGAGTCGTCACTCCTTAATACTTCTTCTCACTGATCTTCATTACAATCTATTTGTGAGCTTTAGCATGTCTTGCCTTTTCACGCCTGTTCCCCTTCCCAAAAAAAAGTGTTTTCTTGGCTACTACCTTTACAAAACGACCATTTCCGATCAAACTACTTCAGACTGGACTGTAGGACTGTATTTGCATCCGAATAAAGAGACTGAGTAATAATAACATATGGTCATTATAACATATTTAAAAACAATTCTATATATGATCTAATGGTGGCCTGAGACTTTTGCACAGTACTGTATATGAGCTCACCCGCTTCCTGTGTTTAGTTTCAGTTTTAATAGAAAGAAAAACAGAATCAAATGTGACAACAGTTCAGGACTAAGAAAAATGTAAATGTGTGGCAGAAGATGCAAGGGATTTGTTCAAGGATCCAACAGTGGTAGAGGTGAGATTTGAACCCTAGACCTTCTGGTCCACAGACCTACTGGGCCACCACAGTCCCATCATGGATGTAATGTTATAGCTAGCGGAAAACATATCCCGAGTATTGATAGGGAGTCCCAGGAATTTAGCATTTACTTTAGAGGTGGGTTACTTTACAGGTGGCCCCTAGAGTCCTTGACCCACCTTGTCAATATATGGATCGATAGGATCACAGGAGCCAAGCTGTGACCCATTAGCCACATGGGTCAAGCTGTGAACGTGGGTTCAACCTCCTGGGAAGGGATCTAAAGACTAATTTTTAGGTGGCTGCTAACTAGGGCCGTAAACCACCTCCTTTGTTCAACAATGGTCATTCTGACTGGACATAAATCGCCTCCTTTACACCTCTTTACATTTTTATCCGAACATTTCTATCTGAACGTTTTCAAGTTGCTACATAACTCAACCCTCAAGTCTACCACGGTCTCATACGCAGCCTTCGAAGGGTACCGTTCCTTAAATTGGGACGCAGCTTGTGCCCCAAGACCACAAACCGTAAATCGAATAAACCAAATAGCTGATAATCCAAATTTGGGCTGGAAAAAATTAGTGCAAACCTGGCTGTAGACAAAAGCTTCCCTGCCTAATTGACTACGCGTTTTAGTGTCCAATTATTTTCACTGAACCATTTCTTTAATGGCAAATGACATATCTGTACTGAACAGCCAAGAGCAAGCTGGCGACTCTCTTAAAACTCTCAATGAACACAAATCCACTGGATGCTACTACTGGATGTAACACATCTGTCTAAGAGCAGCAAATAACTTTGTTCAGAAATGCCTATTTTTATACTCATAAGGACAAGCACACCACTGAAAATATGTCTCTGTCAAAGAACGTAACACCAATAACTGTGGCTAAAAGTGCGACTGGTGGTTGGAGCCAAAGCTGTGAATTCTGCGAAAGCGCTCCTTTTAATATATTACAGGCTTCCATTCCGACGTAGCAGCATCCTAACAACTGTGATTCAGAGGTGTTGAACTGGGTACAAAGCAGCATGACTGTCGCTAACAGCTGGGGTTTTGTTGGCTATGTTTACATGCAGATCCTGAATTCGATTTTCATATATTCTTCAAAACAGGTATCAGAAGACTCAATGTCACCAAATGCTGGATCTCTCCTCACGCCCCAACAAGTGTGTTTAATTCTTTTAGGGTGAACATTACAGGGACTTTTTTTCAGCCTCACGTAACATAAGAAAAAATGTGCGTCAGGGTCTCGAGCCTCGAGACGCTTTTTGTGGTAAAGTAGCGTAATCTCACCGTAAATATACAGGCAAAATCGAACCGTTAAAAGAAGACAAAATGTATGAACAAAAGTATTGGGATACCTACACATTACACCTACCGGAACATTGATGATAAATCTGAAAGCATTAATATGGAGTTTGTACTCTTTCTACAAGATTTTGGACTGTGTCTGTGGGGATTCTTGCACATTGTTCCAGATGAGCATTCATGATTCAGATACTGAATGCTAAATGAGAGGTTCTGGATCACAATCTCAGCCCTAGGTCATCCTATGGGGTTACGGTCAGGGCCATATGCGGGCTGATCAATAATGCCTTTAGGCACCTTTGTGCACTGGAAGAGAACCGGACCATCCCCAAACTGTTCCCACAAAGTCAACAGCACTTGAATGTTCAAAATGTCTTGGTTTGCTCATGCATTCAAATTTAGGGACCCCCATAACATTATCCCTCCTCCACCTAACTTTACAGTCGGGCAGGTAACGTTTTCCTGGCATCATCAAACCCAGACTCGTCCATCAGAGGGCCAGACAAAGCAGCGGGATCGTCATTAGACAGAACGTGTTTATGCTGCTCCGCAGTCCAGTGGCAGCGTGCTTTACACCACTCCAGCAGACGCTTGGTAATGGAAGGCTTGCATGAAGCTTCGTGTTAGAGCTGATGTTCATTTTCCAGAGGTTGTGTGGAACTCTGCAGTTATTGGGAGCAGCAGCAGCGTTGGTTGGTATCTTTTATGCCCTATTCCCCTTAGCACTGGGTGCCCCCCAGTTTTTTATAACAAAACATTCTTTATCTCTATTAATGTTTATAAAGACACACTGGTGCTTTTATACATCTGTGGCAACTGGACTTGAATTGAACGATTAAGAGGCGTGTCCCAATACTTTTGTCTACACAGTGTATTTCATTTTAAGAAGCACTTTGTGCAGAGTCACCTTTTTACATGATAAAACTTAAAGAAGTGTGAGTACTACTGCTAATACTCAGAGATTTTTAAGAATAATAACAACCCGAGTCAAAACATTATTTAGCATCTGGACGCCTTTAAATACCCGGAACGAGACTAAAACTTAAAACACAGTGTTTTATTTGATTTTATCACGTTCCTTTACCCTCTCTTCTTCCCTCTCCTTCTTGAAACCACACAGCTGTTTGACTGCTTATAAAATATTCAGGCTCGGGACGATACTAATAAAAGCAACGGTCATATTTGAAAGCAAATCATATTTTAGCAAAAGCCTAAACTTGGTGTAGTTCAACAGACCACCTAAATCAAGCAAAAGCTCTTGTATAAGACACTCCAACTCTCCATGCCTTTTTACGCTGTACCCAGTACCCAGGTTTTTCTGGTCAGACTGGGATTCCCACATGTCTGATTGGCAGCGACACAAAAAAGTCAAAGTCTGGTTTAATTCTGTAGCATTTCCCATATAACAAAGCATTGTTATGAAAAAAGCAGCTTTAGGATCATTTAGGCTCACAGCCTCAACTGAGCAAACCAAAGATAATATACCAGTGGCAGTGGCAAGGAAAAAGTCCTATATCGCTATAAAGAAAAAAACCTTGGAAGAACCAAGACTCAAAAATACATGAACCAAACATAATAATTAAAATTTTCTATACAATTTAAGTGGGACACTATTAAGTCCCTGTGTCTGAGGGAGGGGAGGCCAGACTAGGGGATCGCCCCCTGGCACCGCAACAACAACCTATACCCTGCCTTGCGACGGGTTGGTGGCCAGTTCAGCGTTCATGGTCGCCAGGGTCCAGACCCCCTGACTGGGAATTCTCCAGATTATTGAACTGCATGTAAACATAGCAACCATGATCAAAGGGACAGAGGAAGGGTTTTCCATAAAGGTTATGTCGAATCGTAGCCTTCACTGTATATCATGGTTAGTCTGAGACCGGGCGTGATCTGCACAATCCAGCTGAAAGAGTGAGAGAGTGCAGAGACCTGAACGCTCTGTGAATTTTGGTTCCTTTAGAGACTCCTGTATCTGGTACCCGTTAGTCCGGTGCCAGTTTCTCGCATGTTATGGACTGTGACTTTTTTTTGAATGCCCAACTCACCTGATGGCCTGAAGCTGGACGGACTTGTGTTACGTAACCTGACAGAGTGAAACCGCATCCGACTTACAAGATCCAGCAATTTCACCAACATCTGAGTGATTATACTGATACTGTATGCAAAATGAATAAAGAACAATAAAAGGAAATGACCAAAACGTGTTCTTTTTGTGTCCTGAATGACAGGTTCGAACAAGAATCAGTTCTTTCCAAACCTCTTGTGGTATGTGTGTCGAACTGCCAAACCAATTCTGTCTTTTCATGCAACTGTGATGTAAATATAAAGGGTGTATACACGAGAAACGCTACCGTCTACACAGCATCCGAAACTGTTACACACATCAGTCACTCCAGGAAATACACAACACCCTCGTTCTACACTTACAAGCACATAGTAATGATCACACACACTGGAGAAATGAAATAAAACACACACACAATTGGATTCAAACATAAATAAACAAACCTCGCTGGCTGCACACAACCACAAGGGAATGAGTCTACTTGAAGAAAAAGAAATTCACAGAACGGGCAATGCGGTATCACCTTTAAACACATTAAAAAAAAAAATATATATATATATATATATATACACACACACACACACACACACACAGAGCTACTAGTAGGAAGTCACAGAGGTCACATGACGGGCGCTCTGCGCTTGAAGTTTTAAAATGTAAGAGGTTATTCCTAATGTACGTTGTTTATGCAAAGTAAATCAATATTGACACAAATTTTATAAAACAGATGTAAACTAAGCATTAACGTATGACCAATAATATTTATGGCAGTTAAAATCCTTTTTTAATTTAAACAGCTGTTTACAGAAGCAACATCCGGAGTTTAAAGATCAATTTTTGTTTTTGTTTAAATGTTTGTTAAACTTACCTCAGTGGCAGTTCTTCAGGGTGAAGATCGGGTTGTGTTTACAGCACCCTGAGATGGACTGGTACCCTGTGCAGGGTGTATCTCTGCCTGCTCTAAGTAAATCTGGGGCTCCTGCATCACCCTGAACTGGATAAACCAGGGTCAAAAAGGATGCATTGCTTTGTTTTTTTTTAGATGAAACCATTTTAAGTCTGCATTTAGCAGACAGTGCTCAGAAAAATGAGGGGATATTTCAAAATTAAGATTTAGCATTTAAAACAAAGAGTTTGCAAATGAGATGCAAACTCAATTATGGTGATGGAGAA
>JAUZSU010191865.1:0-12046 GCA_034780255.1 Parotocinclus maculicauda | reverse complement strand
CGAGAGAGAAAGAGAGAGAGAGAGAGAGAGAGGTGGGCAGGGAGCATGCCCTTGTCTAATTACATTTGATGGCATTGTTTCCATTCCTGTCTTATCCTGGGCCATGCCACACTCCTCTCACTCACAGATAATTTAGTTCAGAATTTAACACATGACCAGGGTCAGCCTGTTAGCTCAGGGACTAGGCTGATTGAGACATGCCCACAACATCCTATAGTACGTTTTCTGGTAGCAAAGCCTAATCACGCAGTGTCTACAATCACACAAACAAATGTTTGCAGTTCCCTTGATACACAAAGCTATGCTAAGCAATGTTTAGTAAAAAGTATAAATATAACAAAAAAGCAAGACATATAGTAATGGTAATTCTTCATCTCATTATTATTATTATCATTATTGTTGTTGTTAGAGGTAGTATTAGTAGTAGTAGTAGTATAGGGTTTGTTGTCTTTGTTGTTGCTGTTATTGTTAATATTAATTATTGTTGGTATTAATGTTATTTATGTAGTACTTTTAGACTTTTTTTTTAACTTATCTTTAGAATATCATTATGGTGAGGTGTTGTTCAAAGTATGACCATTTCACAAAAAATATGTTATTGTAGTTTTTGTCAATAGCTATATTTTATTATTTTTTATTAATTATATTATTATTATTATTCACTAGATTACATAATATTAATAATCTGATCTACTGAGATTAACACGAGTACGATTAACGCACTTCAGTCTTGGAATGGGTTAAACGTGTTTAAAATCAGACTTGGTTTTTGGGTAATTGCATTTAAAATTCGTTGACTTCGCTTTATGTTTGCCAACTAATCATTTTCAACTAGGAATTACGAAACTAAATTGTGCATTAAAAAATATTCTGCAGTACTTTTTATTTCAGTTAATTTGGCTTCTATAGTTTAAAGTATTTAAACTATAATAATTATGCTTTATTCACAATGAGGAGGTATGTGGCACTGTAAGCAAGTAAAATAACTTTAAGATCAATTCTGTATTGAAGTTAAACCGTGATTTTTCCTGTGAGTTCTCTTTCTGTACCATTTTGCATTTGTGCCCAAACTCTGACTGCCCCAATAAATCTGCTTAAGGTCAGTCATGGTCTTACCCAAAGAGCACTTAACACAGCTGTTGTTCTGAGTTCCAGCAGTTCTGTAATATGAGGCACAGAACCTGTTACTGTCCAAAACTGCCATGTGAACTGAGTGTAAAACATGTTTTATTTGACCTATGTTTTATTACTATGCCACTGTAATACTTATTACAATTGTATTTGTTGAACATAATTAATAATAATTAACTATTAATAGAGTGAATAATTATAAAGAATAAATCATTCATTCCAGATCTACAGTGCTCTGTGTAAAATGTTTAAAAAATTGAAAAAACAACCCATCATGCGAACTCTAGCACTAGCACTTCTTATGCCAAGAGTGGTAGAATAAGCCAAGTGAAATACTGATTAGGGTTGATATAGTGGGGGCATGTCCTTTAGCTCTGGGTCACAGCATTACAGTTAAAAGCTCCATGGTGTCACTCATTATAATCAGCAACTGTCTTCCACCATTGTAAATCACTATAGGTTTATTGGTTTTGTTTTGGTTACAACAGATTGCAGGCACAGCCAACAGAGGCATCTTGATAGAGCCTGATAAAAAAAATTACTCAATGTCCCATTAGCCTGAGTTGGATAGATATGAAGACAGCTAATCTCTCCAATATAATGGAAATGCAGTCATGGATGAAACGCCATGACCTGTTCTCTTATTACCTCAGCTCAACATCAACTCAGCTAACTACACCATCCATCTTCTTTAGTCAAGACTTGTAGGGGCAGTTCTTGTAGAAGGTACCTCCTTTTACAGATTTGAGAACAGTGTCATGTGCTTTTTTGGGGTAAGTATGTTTTGAATGGTGCTATGTAAAGACCACTGAAGTATGTCTTCATGGTCAGATAAAGCAAAAGGAGTGAGAGTATTCTGATGAGTCTAGTGTATGTAGTGGGTCCTATTACCTGATACCGATCTCATCCAGTGTTAGCCAAGGCTCTGGGGCAGAACTGAAAAGATTAGCCCTAAAAAAGAACTCTTTTTCTCAGCTTGTCCCTTTACCGGTTTATTGGATTGAAAGTGACAAATGTGGGGAAAAAAAGAAACCAAAGAATCTGTGGCCTGCGTGATCCTTCAATTAGACTTTAATATAAGTGCTATATTGAAGGAACAAAATAAATTTCTATCTTACTTGCCATCAGGGCTGATAAGAATCACACTGTCTGGTACATTTCCTTGGGCTGCTGAGGAATCAGACTGTGCAATGCAAGGCCAAGTGAGAATATGTCCAGATCTGATAATCTGTCACATTCCTTAAAAAATGGGCGCAAACGTTAAAACAATTTCTAAAAGTCAAGTGTCTGTTTTAATCTAGTAAATTACTGAGAGTAAACTTTAAACGTTAAAGTAAGGTTTTGCCAGAGTAAATCACTGGTTCTTGTTCGCTGGCACCAGATAGCCTACATGTAGCATTCATTTCATCTGGACATTTTTGTCAAATACCGATCAAGCCAGAAGCCAGATGGATGGCCTGGGTAACACTGGCTCCATCTTAAATTTGATTGGTCACATGTAGGATACCAGACAATTTATTTCAGGTAGGCTAAAGCGTTGATTCAAATCCGTTAGTTGACACATGTGAGAAGCTAATTCAGTACAGCTGATTCTGTATACACAGAATAAAAAAATTAAATAAGCCTTAATCTCGTTTTCACGATAAGCCCAGTCACATACATTTTTGTGGTTATATGAACGTTAAAACATCTGGATCTAGCCGCCCTTGCCGCCCCATTTACATATATAATTTAGTAACTATAAAGTCTTCGAATTAGAGGTACGTCTAAAAATGTGCTGTGCATTGGGTAGCCACTAGATGGGAACGAAAGGCTATACAGCTTTGCTTTCTACCAATGAATGTTTACTGTGATGGACTGTGGTCACAGTACATCTAGGACATCCATGTCTATAGGCTGGGCTGTTTGGGGTAAGCTCTGTCTGACCGTGATGAGGGGAAATAGTCCTCTTATATTCCATAAACACACTAAGGTTCTGACTTTTTATATTACATTATTTTCTGTTTAATATTCTGGCTAATCTGGAGCCATCACTATAGTAACCTCTGTTTGAACACTGTACATTTTTACATTCATACTATAATGCTCAGAACAATTAGGGATTAAAATGAAATATCCCATAATAAAATATCCCCTATTTTTTATGATCAGTGTATGATAACTTCATCTATTCATCTGACTCTTGCAATGGTTCAAGCACCAGGTTTTTGCAATAGGAAAATTCCAGGTTTGCAAGACCCTGTAAATGACTGAATATTTCCTCAGCAGCATCTCTACAATATACTAAAGCCTTTAGTCATAACATTCACTGATAAATACCACCTTGACTACTTGATACAGCGGGTAGACTGGCACAATTTTAAGTCTTAGGTCACAGACCATATCGGACATACAGTACTTGCATTATTGTCAATGTTAATTTTGATGTTTACATAATGTTTAATGTTTAATGTTTATTGTTGCACCATGGGTCTAAGAGTAACGTAATTTTAAACCTGTGTATGTCCTGAACATATTGCAGATTTGACAATAAAGTTGACTTGATTATGGTACCCCAACTAGCAGTATATAAAACTTAACTTTAGAAGAGTTTACTTTCAATGTCAGAAGTATGGTTCAGTATGATCATGGTTATTACATGGCATACACTCAGCAGCCATCTGTTTGGCTGCACGTTAGCACAAACATCTAATCAACCAATCAAACCAAGCAGCAGAATGGGAAAAGGCATGCTGGGCTGAGTATTTCAGAAACGTCTGATCTTTTTATGCAACATCTATAGGGTTTACAGGGATTTAAAAAAAAAAAAAAGAGTAAATATCCAGTGGCCGATAGATCTCTTGGCAAAAAATGCCTTTTTGATAATTGATGAATACCAACCGATACCAGGTTCAACAAATTTGGACAAAAGAAGAATGGAAAAACATTGAATGATTTGATGCGTCTCGATTTCTGCTGCAACATTTGGCTGGTAGGGTCAGAGTTTCACATAAACAACATGAAAGCAAGCAACCATCCTGCCTTGTATCACTTGGTCAGCCTGGTGGTAGTGGTATAACTTGTGGGGGATGTTTTGTTGGCACAGGGTTGTCCCTTAACCCTTTAATACTAGTTGAGCATCGTTTAAAACCAACCCCAATATTGTTGCTGGTCATGTCCACCCCTGTATGACCACAGTGTACCATCTTCTGATGGCTAATGCCATGTCACAAAGCTCAAATAACCTCACACAGGTGGCATTTAAATAGTTAATATGAAATATTTTCTCTAGCTCTTGGAGTAATCAATTAACTCCTGAAAGCTTTCTGAAATCAGGAGTGTGGATATAAGCAGACCGGCTGCACAACCGAAACAGAAGCTTGGTTGGAGTCGCAGAGTTAAATGAGCTTTATTATGAGCGTGCGTTTGCGCGTGTAGTCCCGCCTGCCCCGCGTAAAGCCCTGCCCACCTCCCCTGCTTTAGAGAAGCGCGGAGACACAAGAAAGTTCAGTTTCTCCAGAGAGGAAGAGGCATACGCACGTGGAACAGATGATCTATTGACAAACACACCTAGATCCACGCGGAATGCAGCGATCACATGCGCTGGAAGCGGTGGAAAGGTATCTGGATAAGAATTACTGAGATGCCGGTACTCTCCGCTACCCGCTTTATGGATTCCGTTATTCGGATTCGGGCCATGCTGGAGTTCGTGCTTTGATATGATTTTATTGGAAAAGTGGACACGACATTCAGATTTGAGGAATTCCAAGTGATTTCTAATTTAGCATAATATCATTTCCTTTCTATGTGAGGACTTTTGACACAAATAATTCATAGCCATGGAGTTCTTAAAGCTGGTGCTACTTCTATGTTGTCAGCTCGTGATGGCAGCTTCCAGTCTGGAAATAGGTGCCTATGACTTTGAAAGGGGGAGGCCAGCTAAATGTGAGCCGATCACCATCCCAATGTGCCAGGGCATTGGATACAACCTGACCCGCATGCCCAATTTCATGGACCATGATAATCAAAAAGAGGCCGCGATCAAGCTGAACGAATTTGCTCCGCTCGTCGAGTATGGCTGCGATGTCCATTTGCGTTTCTTTCTCTGCTCTCTCTATGCACCCATGTGCACTGACCAGGTGTCCACCTCTATCCCTGCCTGCAGACCTATGTGTGAGCAGGCACGTCAGAAGTGTTCTCCGATCATGGAGAAGTTTAACTACGCCTGGCCAGATTCTCTGGACTGCTCCAAGCTTCCCACCAGGAATGACCCTAACGCATTGTGTATGGAGGCTCCAGAAAATGACACCAAACCAGAGCCTAAAAAAGGTGAGGGAATGTTGCCTGTGCCACCTCGACCAAAACAGCCTGGTTCTGGAAACGGACGCTCAGGGGGTGCTATGGGTGTTTGTGAAAACCCAGAGAAATTTCAGTATGTGGAAAAGAGTGATTCTTGTGCTCCACGCTGCTCTTCGGCAGTTGACGTATTCTGGTCCAGACAGGACAAGGACTTTGCTTTTATCTGGATGGCTGTGTGGTCCACATTATGTTTCATTTCAACTGCGTTCACAGTCCTTACCTTTCTTCTGGACCCTCATCGCTTTCAGTACCCCGAAAGACCCATCATCTTTCTTTCTATGTGCTACAATGTGTACTCTGTAGCCTTCATCATTCGCTCAGTAGCCGGTGCAGAGAACATTGCCTGTGACCGGGAAAATGGGGAGTTATATATTATCCAAGAAGGGCTTGAGAGCACTGGCTGCACCATTGTCTTCCTGATTTTGTACTATTTTGGGATGGCTAGTTCTATCTGGTGGGTCATTCTAACACTTACTTGGTTCCTGGCTGCAGGGAGGAAATGGGGCCATGAAGCTATTGAGTCTCACAGTAGCTACTTTCATATGGCTGCGTGGGGGATCCCTGCACTGAAAACCATCGTCATCCTGACTATGAGGAAGGTTGCAGGTGATGAGCTGACAGGGCTGTGCTACGTGGGCAGTATGGACATGGGTGCTCTCACTGGATTCATCCTGGTGCCGCTGTCCTGTTATCTCGTCATTGGGACGTCCTTTATCCTGACTGGCTTTGTTGCACTTTTCCACATTCGGAAGGTAATGAAAACAGAGGGCACCAACACAGAGAAACTGGAAAAGCTGATGGTCAAAATTGGCATTTATTCTATTCTCTACACTGTCCCTGCAACCTGTGTCATTATTTGCTACTTCTATGAGCGCCTCAATATGGACTATTGGAAATTCAGAGGTCTGGAGAGTAAATGCACCACATATGCAGGTCGTAGGAATGAGGACTGCAGTCTGGAATCTTCTGTACCCAGCGTGGCTGTTTTTATGCTGAAGATCTTCATGTCGTTGGTGGTGGGAATTACCAGTGGGGTGTGGGTGTGGAGCTCCAAGACTCTTCAGACCTGGCAGGGGCTATGCAGCCGGAAACTGACCGACAGGACTAGCCGGAAGAACTGCAGCAGCAGCCACTGCCATTACAAAGCCCCAGCCATGGTACTGCACATATCTAAAACGGACCACTATTCAGACTGTCCAACGCATGTATGAGAGGAACTTCAGAAAGTGTTTGTGTGTATGTCTGCAGTCGGCTGAAATTGAGAGAGTGGCTTCTTATAAAACACACTCTATGGACTTAAAAGAGGAGTATATGAGAACAAATACAAAGACAATTTGTGCATTATGGGGGAGATAGATACACAGAAATCCTGAAGTTTCAGCTGTTGAGTAAATAGTGGACTAATATTGGGTGTCCTCAAAGGAAACATGTTTATTGCTTTTTGTAGAAGTGCAAAATAGAAATATATAACCTCATATATGCAGTCTTCTGTCTGTTGAACCAAAAGAAAATGACTTGCATAAAGGTATGGGCATACATTATTTGGCTTTAATCCTAGCATTTTTTTGTTTTAAATATTTCAGTTCTTATTTATTGTATATATATTTAATTAAGATTTGTATTGGTCGCTACTTTGTGGCCCATTTCTTTGTAAATGTGTTCAATCAGTGTACAGTGTTGGGAAAAGTGCCTTTTTGAAAAGATAATAAAATATATTATATTTTGTAAGCCAATTTGAATTATTACACAATGTTAATATTTTAATATTATACACGTAGAGTACTTGAAGTGCAGCAATTCAGTGATTTGTACAAATGACATTCAAAATATTATTTTGAATATGTTTTAGTCTAAAGATCTGTATTTAAGTAATGGAATCAAATACACCCTTTACAAACGCAGACAAGTAGAATTAGTAGAGTGTTAATCTCTGTTGTTGCTATACACAAATAGTACTTACTATTCAGTATAATCTGTTAGTGGATCAAACTGAACTTTTGTTATTTGCATTCAGAAAAGTGGAAGCAAAGAGATAAAAAGCCTTGTCTTACGTTTCTATTAATTCTCGTCTTAGCATTCTATAGTAGAACTTAAAGAAGTTTGGTCAAAGCAGTGCAAATATTTAGATGAAGTAGCTGGTTTGCATGTGAAAAAAGTGGGTGCCAGTTCAAATGCAAATTAACCCTCAAGAGACTCTTTCAGGAGCCCTAAATGGATCAGGCTCCCCCTGAACTGCCAATTCATACGGAAGCACTGTGGGGCGTAACACATCAAGCTTTGTGTCTATTTTGCATGTTTGGAAAATGAGGATTGGCTCAGATATTGTGCTGGCAAATCTTTCAAATCTGCTTGCTCAAAATAATCTACTGATAATTCCTATCTTTAGAGTAGTTTCAGAGCTAGTTAGAAAGTTATTGTATTTTCTCAACTGAATATTTTGCAGTCGTATCTTGACCTTTTTGTATGGAGTACTACTTCCAACAAGGGAATTGTTGAATGTAGTGACATGGCATTGCTTGTGTTCCTCTGTGTTAACCGTTCCAGGTGTAAAGTGTTGTGCAGAGACCCCAGATTGTATTTGTATTCCAACACTGAGCCCTTGCTAGATATGCAAATAAGCCTAAAACAAATCTCCTATCCCAATATTTTGGCTGAGGTGTTTCAACTCAATGTTACTGGGACATGTAATCAAATAAATTTGATTCATTAACAAATCCAGATGAATCACTAATAAATCTATAATAATCTCTTCATTAACTTGGACATTTTTAGTGTTAGTTATATATTTGTATAACTGGAACAGTGTTAAAAGTGATAAAAGTAATTACATTAAAAAGTAATTTACTGAATCTTTAGGAACCTCATACATCAATACCACAAAAGAGGGAATTGTAGAATTCTGATGATAATTGTACACCTGGCCTTGCTGCTCCTTGTAGCCCCCCCCCTCCCTTTTTCTGTTCTTTGATGTGAGCCACTCATGCAAATTGAGATAATTTCCCTCCACTTGATCCACAGCGTAGTGTCCTCCAACTGGCTTTCTAACTGTTTGCATGTGAAGCAAGTTAAACCTTTGAATACTCTTAAGAAGCACCTGAATACTATTTTCATTATTTTATGTTTATAGGTTTCTCTGGCACAAATATATTTTAGGTAGATCTCTATATCCATGTACTGGTGTAATGTTGTAATTCTACTTACTGCATGACATGTGGTCACTGTATACCTGTTCAGACTGACCATTCCTCTTCCACAACTTAGTTTAATCTCTCCCCCACACATTTGCTTATTTAAAGTTCCACAATTACACAGTAGACTGAAACTGTAAGCTGTAGCTTTCAATCACTTATTAAAGAGGTGTTAACTGTTACTACTGTTTTCCCGGTATGTCCATGTTAAAGATTGAATTGCTGAGACGGTAAGTGAAAACAGTGTTTGCCTCGTCTCACATCAACATCCTGTGAAAGTCTAGTAGGGGTAAACACTCACTCAGATCACTAACCTGGCCAGCGATAGCCTGTCACTTTCCCTAGCCTTAACTGATTAGAATGGAGGTCTGTTTGTTTTAGACCAAGGTCATTCCAAAATGCTTGACAAATATGTTCACAGCTCATGGTATCAGTAATTATCAAAGGAATATTCCAATTTTGAACCTAATCTCTATCTACAGCAAGTTTAGCACAATATATTTATATTTACAGTACTTAGCAGACACTTAAAAAAATCACTTACAATTTAGCTGATTAGCAGAAGCTTCCAAGTTATATGGAGCACTGGCTACTGACTACCATGTTTGCAATAATTTTCTGCACACAGTTATATTTCATGTCATTTTAAATAGATTTTTCTAAATTCATATTCAAATTAAATTCTAAGATAATAAAGAAAATAAAAATAAAAATTTCCCTATTGAACTTAAAATGTGTGTTAAAATTAGTGTTTTTATATATATATATAAAAACACTAATTTCAATGGGGAAATTTTTCTTATTTTCTTGCACTCCAGTTTATTTTAAGCGTGAAATAGCTCACCAGTACCAGCAGCTGCAAAGGCTCCTCACACCATGACACCTCTAACTTCAAGCATATTGGTAGTAGAGATACTTTTACTTTTCTCACCAGATCTTTAAAAACACCTCTCTGGAACATCAGCATGAAATGTCATGATTCAACAGTTCACACAACTCTCCTCAACCACTCTGAATCAAGCTTTCCATATTTTCGAGATACTGGAGAACATTTAAAACATTCATTTCTTAATGTTTTTCTTAGAAATAAATGGAATATATCACAAATACTGCAATCAGACCACCTTCTGGAAATTGTTCTTCTCAATCTGCTTTTAAGACTTGAAATATTATGTCAGTTTTTGAAGGGTTTCTTTTTCCTACTCTCTGTTTGAAGTGGCTTTGGGCTATCCAGAGAAGGTCACTGTGAGAAGGTCCTGGGTTTCAGTCCAGGTGGAGAAGCCAGTGTCCATGTGGGTTTACTCTGGGTACTCCAGTTTCCTCCCAAGGTCTAAAGACATGCTTGTTTTTGTGTACAGTCATGGCCAACAGTTTTGAGACTGGAATACATTGGAATTTTCATAAAGTTTGTTTACATGGTATAAGGAAGTACAATTAAAACACATGGTTTTTAGAGGTAACCATGATTAAGAAAACCTAAAATCACCAAATGCCCTTTAAGATGGACCAGTCTTCTTTTCTAATCATCATGACAGAGTGATATTAACTGTCTTGTCCTCGTTTACTTTTTCTCCTGAGCTAATGAGATCACTATTTTTAGGGATGAAATGCAGAGGCTGGAATTCAGTAATGGTTTGTGATAAGGTCATTTTCATAGCAGGCAATGTTTTGCAATTACTTGCAATTTATTTGATCATTCTTCACACTCTAGAGTTAATCAAATTTGCTTCCATAAAACTAATGCAGCAAACTCTGTAAAATCAAAATTTGTGTACAACAACACTGTGCACCTCGATTTCCATGTTTCCAGCCTATGCCACAACAGTTGTAAATGGTGGCAAAGGTAATTTTCTTAGTTGCTCATTTTTCTGAACAATGATTTCCTCAACATTTTCTTACCCAAGAGTTTATTACAAATTTGATTAAATGCATATAACAATAATAATGCCCAACTTGACTTACAAATATCATTAATTTAGCCTTTTCATCAAAATGGGTTAATATACCAACCCCCAGGAGAAAGGTTTAGTAGAGCTTACATTTCACACGGTGCACGTTCAAAGGAGGGCTGACATCGTAAAGTGAGTGCTTCTATTTTACAGTGGTGTGTGTTGCTGATTTTGCAGCTCAGGTTTCCTCTCCAGAGTGAGCGCCTTTCTTACTTACAATGCCAGTACACGGCAGCTGGTGACATAAATACAAAGAGAGAACTAAAGCCTATAAATTGAGTGTCTTATTATGAAATTTGTAGACATGAACTGAATGCAAATACTCTTTCTAATGTGACTTATACATATTTCTTATGCTATTCTATTCAATATTAATTTATCTGTTATTATTTACTTAGTATTACTATTACTACAAACTTAACTCTTACAACTAACCTTGTTAGTCCTTGGATCTTTCCAAGGTTTCTTCCTTGCCACTGTCGCCTTAGGATTGCAAAGAATATGTCATGCCAAGGTGCTCAGGCACTGCTGCATTTGCAATCCCTCAATCCCACCACTGGCCATGCTGGGCTGAGTGGAGGGAGAGGGTGCTGGTCATATGATCATCTCCTTGTGGTGTAACAATGACCCCTGCTAGCTCTGTGATGGACGCACTTATGTCCGCACCTTTTGAACTCTAAGGATAAGTGCTGGACCCCCACTGCAACCCTGCCCAGAAGAAGTGGGAATAAAAAACATGAATGAAAAAATACTTTATTAAAACATATTTTTCTAAGATATTTACATTTTTTGTACCTTGTATTGTTTTTCTTTTTTTTGTGGGACTGCATAAAGAAAATTGCTCCAACTTCAACTATACTTTTAAAATAAAAATCTAACAAAGGAGCCAAAAGATTTGCCTTTTACTGAGGTTAGGGTTAGGTGTAAGTTTGGGACTATATAATTATAGTAATATTATGTCACTATGAAAAGTCCACACAAATATGTAGAAATACAAACTTGTGTATGTGGGAGGGGATATGTTACATTTATCAATATCTTTTTAGATGTGAGCTTGTCTGATGAGATGGAGCCATCGCCATGTATCTGATAAGGAAAAAAAAGTCATTATGGATGTCTGTCCTACCCCACCTCAGCTTATCAGCCGACAAGCATCCACCCAGCCTTCAGGAAAGAAGAAAGAGAAAAAGAGAGAGCGGGGGAATAAAAGCACCCCTCATTACACTCATTCCCTTTCCCCTCCCCTGCTCCCAGAGTACTATTCCTTTCGCAGTGTGTTTTGATGTGTAAATGAGTGCATTGAGAAGCTGCAGGACCAAAAGAGATGCTTTCCATGAAAAAGCACCAGTTGCAGCACTGCAGAGTCCATGAACTGATCCGTTCAGCTCAGCATGGATCCACTCCTCAATTTTAAACATGCGCGTTTGTCTTTGTAACATT
>JAUZSU010191854.1:0-12046 GCA_034780255.1 Parotocinclus maculicauda | reverse complement strand
CCATTTTATATAGCAGTTGAGAAAGCATGTTTACTTAGTCTTATGGCAAGACCTAGTGTCTAATCAGACTGCACCTATAATAATTTACATATATGCCTGCAGCATAACTGCACACTGGGTTTTGCAGGAATTCAACATTTGTATCTGGGTTATCTTTGTTTATTTGTTAATGTGTGTGTGTATGTGTATATTTGACAAGATCTGTGTTGTTGGGGACGTGCATACCAGTTTTTGTCTGCCCACTTTAAACCATGTGTCTCTAACCCTCTTTAAAGTGCCTCCCAAAGGAATTCCATACAACCCCAAAGCACAGCACAATTTCAGCACAAATTGGACGAGTAGCTATTATCCTTTATAAGACAGAGAGAGTACTCGTATCTTAAAAGCACAATAAAGGGATATTGATGCCTGTCCCATAGACCAAAGAACACTCAATCCTAAAATGCCTAAAGGTAAAGAAACCAGCACATGCACTGTCAAAGCATTCCCTGGGAATGACAGACGCAAAGCTGGAGGTCTGGCGTATCTTTGAAGCTACACTAGATTCCCTGAAGGATAAACACCTTCTTGGAAAGAAAAAAATGGACCATCACCCTGCTCACTCCCCTGCAGTGCACACAATGGTCGCTAACAAGGCGTACATCCCACCTTAAGGGTCCCCATTCAAGCTCTGTCACCATTCATGGCCGTCACTTCCTTACAATGAAGTGCCTTTGCAAGGTCCCTTTTATCTCATTGTCAGAACGTTTCTGTCTCCTTCCCAGTCGGGACCCCGAAGTGGAGGAATAGGGAGTTAGCTCTGAGTCTCTACCCTCATCGTCCACAGAAGGGTAACCCACCCACTCCTTTTGTTCCTAGAATCGGTTCCTCGAACTGGGGCAAATCAAATCAAACCCAGGGTAAACCATGGAGAGTGGGAGCCACCAGGCGATCCATTGTTCCTTTATTCATCAGCTACACAAATGGGAGTAGAGTGGACATTAGTGGTCCCGGTAAGGGACAATGTCCGCACAGAGTGGCAGCTCCAACTGAGAGTGGAATGCAGGGGCATTGAGTTTAAGCTTTGGATTTGTTTTACTATGCAATCAGCATACAAAAGTATGATTTAATGGGCTAACCTGTGATAATTACCCTTTCATATAGGGTCTTTTGAAGCAGTGTGGTCCAGTGCAAAGGAGCATGGTATTCGAATTGCGAAACTAAAGCACTTGTAGTTTTCTTAAGGTATGTCTGTAAGGCTATTACAGAATGTCTCTAATGACTATGGTTTAAATCTTATAGGATAAGTGATCTGTATTAATCAAAGGCAAATTTTAAAAAAAAACGTTTAGCTCACACTAATTGCAGTTCAACCATTTTTAATTTTACAATTATGGGTTGTTATGAACTAGGATAGTGTTTCTTAACCTGTGGTCTTACATTCTTATCTATGCTGCTGTTAAGGTGTCAGTGTCTTTCTTCAAATTAGCAGACCGCCCACAAAACACTCTTGGCCAAAGGTCAGGGCATGACAAGGCAGGCAGGCCAGACATGTCCCCAGACTCTGGTCCCAGTGAACTGAGCCATGAATCCCAGTCTAAACCTAACCGAAATCATGCGTACATAAGTATGTTTTTAGCCTAGCCTAGATTTGGAGGGTGTCTAAATCTTGAACTTAAGTGGGGAGTTTATACCATAGTTCATGTATAAGATTTCCCCCTGTGTGATTTGTTAACAGAATTTATTTTACCAGGTAAAATGTTTAAGAACCAAATCTTATTTACAAGCATGGCCTGGCCGACAGGCCCCAATAAAATTAAAATAGAAATTGTAAGAATCTAAGAGTTGGCTCTGATAAATGTTGGCCCAGGCCCAATAGATTTTGCATACCAGAAACTGGTAACCAGTGTAGAGGTGACAGAGCAGGACTGATATGATAAATTTTTTTATAAAACTAGATTTAGGATAGAAGTAGCCAATCTGTCTTTAACTGTCTTGGGTTCAACTAATTAAACCCCAGTTTTATCTGAGTTAAGTGAAAGGAAATTAAATGGCATCCAGTGTTTTACTTAGAACAATTCTCTATTTGACTAATTTTGTAAGGAAGTTATTTATATTGACTTATATGTGCAGCTATGTATCATCTACATAGCACTGAAAACTAATGCCATGTTTACGAATAATTGAGCCTATAGGTAGCATGTACAGGGAGAATAATAGTGGGCCAAGCACGAACCCCTGAGGGACACCGTATTTCACTTTAGAGAGCTTAGAGCGTCGATTATTTACATAAACAAACTGGTACCGGTCGGTCAGGAAGGATTTAAACCAAGAAAGTGCCAGTCCCTTAATACCTAGTGTTTTCTAGCCTATTTGGTAAGATATCATGATATCTATAGTGTCAAATGCTGCACTTAAATCTAATAGAACAAGAAAAAAAAACACATCCATTTTCTGATGATATTATTAGATCATTAAGTACCATAATTAATGTTGTTTCAGTCTTATGATGGGGCCTGAATGATGACTAAAATGTTTCATAAACACCATTACTTTGGAGGTAACTACAGAACTGACAGTTTTTGGAGAGGAAAGGAAATGTAGATTTGAAATTGGTGTGTAATTAGACAGCAGAAAAGGTCAAGGCTTTTATAATCCAGGGTTTAATGGCACACAAAGGATTTTGGGACATAACCATGCATTTAAAACAGCAGTGGTTATATAATACTAGGTATCAATTATTAGAGTAAATATGTAGGAATTGAATCTAATAAGTATTTTGCTGATTTACTTTGTAGATGAACTGATCATTGATGACAGTTCTGAATTAGTAATTGGGGTAAACAACAGCTAATTATACAGAAATCTACACTAGTACTGCATCTGCATCTGGTAGCTGAATAGATGGGTGATGTGAGTTTTATGCCTAAGGTTTTATTGTAAAAGTCACAAAGTAATTACTGGTAAAGTGTTTTCTATAAGTGAGGAGAAATCTACAGATTTAGCTTTGGGTCCTGTTTATGTCCTGCCATGCTACCCCTCCAAGCAAAAAGCCAAATCGGCATTCTAATTGGTTGGTTTACAAACTCCTACAACAAGGGTGTAGGTGAGCAACTATTTTGTGGTAAAACATCTCTACACTGC
Organism: Parotocinclus maculicauda; assembly: GCA_034780255.1. Lineage (NCBI taxonomy): Eukaryota > Metazoa > Chordata > Actinopteri > Siluriformes > Loricariidae > Parotocinclus > Parotocinclus maculicauda. Next base: position 8,923 of record JAUZSU010191854.1, on the reverse strand, counting down.
TCACAAAAATTAGGGGATATTAGGTCTGTCCCATCACATTCTGAATGATACTAATGGAATCTAAAATGGACTAAAGTTTTAAGTGTATCCTACTCATTTTCAAAGTAAATGTTTAAAATCACCTAACATTAAAGCCTTAGCTGTTGAAGGTACTAAGCAGAAAAAAGAAAATTAGCCAATTCATGAAGAAATTCTGAATAAGGACTGGGAGATTAATAACTAGTGATGAGCTGAATGGGTTAAAGTTTAGTCTTGCATAACGATGGATCAGCCATATTAAGAATCAGTGTTTCAAATAAATTTAGCCTTGTATTGAAATTTAGCAGCGACACCTGTATGCTTGTCAAAAACTGTTTCTATGCCTCCCATCTCATTTAATCCTAACAAGATTAATAAAACATGTTTTGAGTGCATTTAGTTTACAGACAGATGCTTGTTACAGACACGGCTTTATTCATGCACATTCTGGGTGAAGGTGCATGGCTACCAGCAGACGTGGTTAAACATAATTGTCTGCTGCGTTACCCCAGCTTTGGAGAGCGAGCTCCTAAGTAAAACTACCATAAGACTGAGCAATATTGCATTCGATGAGAGCAGCACCTTCCCGAGTGAGATTGACTCCATCCCATTCTAAAAGCCTTTAAAGTTGTCCAAATCTATACAAAGCCTACTTCATTTTTAGAGCACCACTTGGACATCCAACAGTTCACCAACCACAACCTGTAGGCTTGGTCACCTCGCTGCCTTCTTGCAGTAGGTCCTTATATTGCTTGTATTATCAACCAAAGTGTGCAGATGTGTGGTCAATAGAATGTCACAGCAAAAAAATCTAATAAAATAATTCAAATTGAACTACAGCGAAGATCATGCTGAGATAAAGGGAATCTGGTTACAAGTCACAACAGAAACTCTGTACTGGCTTTACAAATATACATATCATAACAGCTCTTTGTGGCATAGACCTATAAATTAAGACAATTAAGAGGGTGGAAGGTGATTAAAACTTGGATGTCTGAGTAATGGACAAAATCGAACAACCAATAGTTCACCCTGTTTCCTCTAGCTGAACAGATTAATATTTGTAGGAAGGGAGTATGGAAGTATGTTTGATGATCCACAATGATGACCATAAAAAAGAAGCAAAAAATGTTAGGCAAGGACCAGGTCCTTGATGATATTCCAAGATGATAATCCCTTGGTACACTCAAGCAACTTCCTTCAGCAGATTTGAACATGAATGGACCATTCTCACTAATCATGGACTGTGAAGTCGGTATAGCCTGCCTTCATCCCTCAAAAAACAGATTAGTTTCTTCATTCGGGAATGGTCCATTGCCAAATCTTCATGATTTGTATGGTAGCATTACAAACAGGATTACCGGCTAAGGAGATAGAGGTGGCCCCACGCATTAGATACTTCATATCCATATATTGTTTTGAGTGTTCCATTTAAGGTTTGAGAAGAAAACACACAGGAATCACACATGCAGCATAATCAATACAGTTAACCAAACCTGTTGGAATACTTTTAATCCCAGTTTGTCCAGTAATGACTCAACAACATCCAATAATAGATCTAATAATCAGCTCACCAAATCACTCTTGTACATCAGATAATTAGTTGGCAGTAAGTGGCACTTTTTGGCAATATAAGTTAAAAGGTAAATTTATTAAGTTTATTTATACAATGACATACAATACCACAGTAATAAATAATCTAACAGTAAATAAGATACAAAATGTACAATTAATATATTTTACAATATATATATATGAAATATATATATATATATATATATATATATATATATTTCTTTTTTAATTTGTTTTAAATTACATTTCTTATATATTACACAATGTTTATATGTAACTTAGTAGAAGACAGCAGCAGTCTTCAGATGATCATGATATAACAGTTCTGTGTAAAATTGGTGGTGTTTCTGGGTTGTTGGTTGTTAAAGTGTGCGGCTATGATACAGCAGCTATGTTCCACTGACATTAGAATCGTTAATTCCATCTTTAGTTACTTGTGACAAACATTGTTTTTTGAACCACAAGAGATATTGCAAATCTGATTACAACAGTTTTATTTATATACATGATTCTGACAGAGTTTTGATACTACATCACCACCTTCCAACTGGAAAAAAAAAACTTGCCCATGAGCCAGTATGGCGGTTTTCAATATAGTACCCATGCTCCAGACGTTGGCCTGAAAGATAGGGACATTATATGCTGGGGTATTTAGATATGTAATTTTCCCTTTTGCTTCTGAAATAAAAGGGTGTCCTGTGACTTGCCTCAGCCTGTATGCACAGTATATTATAGTATTGTGCAAAAGTCACAGGCTGCCATTACATTTGCTGTATTAGCAGTAATATAACGATAAATATAACGTATTGTGTATGATTGGACCCAAAAATTTGTATTTGTCATTCCATAATACTATCTAGGTTATTTTCCAGTAGTTTCTTACTGATACCCTTCCGAAAAGACCAGTACTGAAAGACCAAGCTTCTTCTATAAAACTCATACACACACTCACACACAATATGTTGTACAAAACTCAGTAAAATGTTTTTTAGTTGTTTTGTCCAGTGCATTAGCTATTTTTATTTACTTCCCTCCTTTTCACCTCTTGTCCTCTCCCCTTCTGACCGTCTACAAAGGAAGAAATCCATCAACTGACAGTGTCTGGCTACTGTATGAGTTAGATCTTAAGTGCTCTTTTTTGCATCTTTAGGGGGCATGTGAACACCTTGTTATTGCTGTTCAGATGTCACAAGTTGATTTCTGGAAGTGACAAAAGATTATAGTGATTAAGAGAGGCAAGTCCCCTCCATTAACCCCTCAACTCCAGAGCCTGAGATCTCACATGGACAAGGATTTACTGAAAAGATGCTCATGCTTAGCATCCCTAGTACTAACTTTGTGGCTTAATCTGAGCTTCTGGCTTGAGGCAGGAAGAAACATATGTGGGCCAAGAGATTTGTGTAATAATAGCTTTATCTGTATGGATTAGCTTTGGTTTAATATATTGCAAAGCATCTTGGTGATGCTAATATATTTCTTCCAACATTTCTCCAAACGGAAACAAAAACATAAGGTATGTAACATATGGTCAAAATAAAATCAAATTACGTCTAATCTAAACTAAATTAATCTAAATTAACTAATCTAAATTATTATAATGTAAAGTTTCACTATTACTTTAAATATGACAGTGCTCACCCTCACCATTCACCAGTCATCCCATTGACTAAAAATGCACTGCTCTAATATCAGCTTCAGAGTAACTGCTAATCCCAGATGTTCACATTTTATAATTTACACTTTTTCTCCAAAAATAAATGAGCAGGAATATTTTTGTTTTGTTTATTTAATTAGGATCACTACATCTACTTTTAGTACCTAATGATGTTTGAGGTCATATGTATGATAAAATATATTTTACAATTCTAAAAACAGCCCTCTTTATATTTCATGATGCTTGAATGGCATAGGTGTCTAAGACTCCAGCCCACTATATATACAGAAATTAGGTAAAACTGATCAAATCTTCTATTTTTAAATGTGTCCAATTTGGTGTGCAAATTATAGTCTTTATATCTGACATTTTTGTCTGACCATACAAAAATAAAACTCTGTGTGATCTACTAATGTTATAGCCCATCTGCTTTAGGGTGCAAAGTGTCCAGAGATGCTCGTCTGCCCACCTTGATAGGAACAAGTGGATATGTGAGTTACTGTTGCTTTTTTAATCAGCTCAAACCGGTCTTTTGGTGACTTCTGGCATCAGCAGGGCATTTTCGTTAGATAATATTTTCTTTTTTATATTCTCTGCAAACACTAGACTGAGACCAATCTGTGTAGCACCAACGACCATGTCACGTTCAAAGTAAATTAAATCAACTTTCTTTCCCATTAAGGTGATCGCCTTGGCTAGGTCTCCATGCCTGTAGGCACCGAGTTGCTGCCATGTAATTGGAGCAGTTAAACAGGTGTACAATGTGCATTCAGGCTTGGAGCCTGTCCAGGGATTTAGGGGGTGCAGGTCAGCATGTACTTTAAATGAACGTGTATCTTAGGGATTGCTCTTGCAACACTGCAGAATGATTTTCCTGTTTGGCCTGCCATCCCTCTGAAGCAACCAGTTGTGCTTGTGTGACAAATGTGACACCCAAGCCCATTTAAAACATGTAGAAAAATAGAAGTGTTAGTTTTATGTTTGTCTAAATCTATTTTCACAGTGTAAGATTAACCTATATAAGATCTATGTGGAAAGACAACAAACTAAAGATTAAAATGAATTGAAACACATTTACGGTTTGATTTATATTGGCTTGTATTTTTATTCATTATTTGTTCTCAATATTATGAATCATAACTCAAATACAATAATTTATATGTCCAAAAGTATCTATAAATGGCATGCCTTTTAATTACTGGTGTCTGTAAGCCACTGCTAATATGATCATGAGTTGGAGCATGGAATCTCCACAGACAATAAATGGCAGTAGAATGGGTTATACTGAACACCTCAGGGACTAAATGACACTCACAGAGCAAGTCAGTCTATCACCTTTCTGCCCAGCCCTTCTAACTCCATAAAGATAAGGCTTCCCAGCTTTGATGGAGTACTCGTCTGACTTGCACAGAGCCCTAACCTTAACTCCATCAGACACCTTTGAGATTAATTGAAATGCCAACTGTGAGCCAGAGATTGTAAAACAATATCAGTGCTCAACATCACAAGACCAGATTATGTTCCAAAATCTGGTCGTGTCCTTCACAGAAGAGTGAAGACAGTGGTAACAGCAAATGGACTGGGCCTTAATTCTATTATAGTAACCTATAAAGGATTGTTGTCTGAGTATCGGTGATCATCTGTGTTTTCTCTCGTCCTCCTCTAATGGCTGATAATGATTTTTACATTTAGAAACTGTAGAATTGCTCAAGTATGTTTTGACTTACACTGCTCACAAAAATGTGGGAATATTTCATTTAATTCACATCAGAATATCCCCTTATATTTGTGAGCAGTATATATTACATGGACAAAGAACTTGTTTATGTTCTGAAACATTTTATTGTTTAGTCTTGACAAAAAGCTACCTGTGTCCTTCTGTGCTATCACAGCTGACATCCTGCTAACACCAGCATGTACATTCTCTGTTCCTTCAACAAGGCACTATTCCTCTTTCCTGGGAAGCCCAAAATACTAACAGTGCAGTCTTCCCTGTGTGACACACACAGACTAAACCTGCTTCCAGTCCCCCTGTGCTTATCAGAATTAGCCTCGGCACACTGCTTAATCGAGCCTCCCTTGCCAGGAAACAATAAATCTTAGCCTAAGTGCTGGCTAAGTGGGAATTAGTCTCTTTTGAGGCTATCCCACTCACAGTCGCTCCTATTTGCATTCAAAACAGCTGGGGCACATTAAGAGGAGGGAAGGGGGCTGCGAGTTTCCTTCCTTAGGAAGATGCTGTCTGCAGAGGAGCCCCAGGGCAGAACTATTTTGGCTCTCTAACAGACCACTTGCATGCGGCGTGTGCAACTGAGCTACTGTGTTTCATTAATGATACTGCTTGATGATATTACTTTACTAAAGCTGTTGCTCTGCTGTTGTTACGAGGGTCAAATGAGGTGCTGCTATTCCGGAGTCAACACAGGTTGACCTGAAAACTGAGGAGTTAACAGAATGGTGAACAAACAGATTCGTATATTCAGTTAAAATAGTAAATGGCATAATAATTTCATAAATGGGATGTTTTCTCTGATTGGGCAAGAGCGCAGAACTTGAAAGAGTTCGAAAATTGGCTACATAATGTTTCAAGATCTACTAGCAGTTTCTGTTGTTTTTTTGGGTAGTTAATAGTAAAGTCAGCTATAATTAATATCCTCACAGAACTCATATAACTATACAGTTTGTCAAGGCTGTTAACGACATAGCAGGTGCAGAACAGGAACACATCAGTGCTTATAACCAATGACAGGGAGTGGTTACCCTAACCAGAAATCAATTATATTAAGAAAATACAACTTAGGATAAGACTAAGATGTCTAATGTATTTGTAAATTTACTATGTTACTGGTTTGATGTTCTTTACAATCTGTAGCTGCTGTAACAGAGATAGTGATAGCAGTTGTAATTCCACAACACAAAATTTAACTGCAAGTTTAATTAAATGGTAAAATGACAACTTTCTGTAGACAATAGCAACACTGGCCGCAAAATTAAGCAGTTAATAAGAAAAAACAGATATTAACATCTATTAGATTTAATAACCCAGGTCTTAACAATTACACTGCTCACAAAAATTAGGGGACATTTTAAAATGAACACGAAGCAATACAAAAAGAAGCATTTGTATTTTTTTTATTAAACAAGAACATCAGAAAAGCAAACAACATATCAAAGTTGTTCTATAATGCAAATGAGATGAAAAAACTAATTATATTAAATTGCTGAAAATGCACACAATAAAAAGCTGAAAGTGCTGGAGCTTCTGAACGTTTGCATTGCCTTTAACACGATTTGCCTGAATGTGAAGCTTGGAGAGCCATATGAAGTCTTAAAGTTGGTCAAACACAGACAACAGTAGGAACAGCACTTGTAAAATACCAAAGCATGATAGACTGTAGAATCGCTTTCAAGAGACTGGAATAGTACAGGAGACAGGCCACAGCAGCAATGACCACTACGTGAACTTATTGGCAAGAAGGAGCAGGTGCTTGCAGTTTCTTGCTGCCACTGGATGTCAAATATGCTCCCAGACCTTCAACTGAACACTGTAGAACCTGTAGAACCTGTAGAAGGTGTAGAGCTGATGAGCAACATCATTAGACCAGTGATGAGTGGTCACCTGTCCTCTTCTCTGAAGAGTCACAGTTCCATTTGCGGTCTGACAATCATCTTGTCCTAATCTGGTGTAAACAAGGTACACGGGAGGATCTGTGTTTCATGTGAGAAAAGGACTATTTTAGTGGTGGTGGAATCCTGGTTTGGGCTGGAATCAGCATCGGTGGTTGTGTCGAGCTCCAAGTAATTAAAAATGGATAGCTGACTGTAGTCAGATACTGAGATGATGTCCTGCACCTTTGTGTGGTACCCTATGCTGGAGCAGTTAGAAATAACTTTCTTTTCATGGACAATAATGTAAGGCCCCACTGTGCAAATCTCATCAACAACATGCTTCAGCAGGTAGGAATCACACTTATGTACTGGCCTTTACTGCCGAGAGCAGGAAGGAGTATCATAGTGCATAGTGTTCTTTCAACATGCTTTAAAACACTTGTCTTTAAACTACAGTTGAGCAAAACTATTATTATAATAAAGTATTTAATATCTAATGGAATTTATGTAGTAATGTATTAAAGTAAAAAACACAAAGAGGCGTATTGCATGACTCCCTATGAGCATCGTACTACGTATTGTTTGCCTCGAAATTCTTTAAATTGCCTTTGAAATAAAAAATTCTAAGCATAGTTTCTGCTGAATATGTCTTTATGGTTATTAGTAGACTCCCTTTGTAAAGTCAAAATAGCTATATAAACCGGTTCACATTCACTGTGAGTCTCTGTTTCATCTAGCTGATCTTAGATGTTGTTTGTAATTCTGTCTATTGGTCCAGCTTTTCCCTACACAGGTTCGTTACAGTGCTGTATTTATTTACAATTACTGTAAATTTCCATAACTTACAAAAGGTTTAGCATGTGTTTAACAGTTTACGCATCATTCGCCTGCTAGTTATCATTTAAAAATACCCTGTGTTTACATCACAGTAGCATAAAAAAACTTTGAGTCTGTCTGGTCAACAACCTGTTTCACAGAGTGTAATGCAATCATTAAATCATGCATACATGTAATTACAAGATTTATGCATTCAGAAATGGCTTATCCCTTCATGTCAGAGATGCATCACATGCTCTTTCTCCTTCTTTTTTCATTATTGTGCACCATTGTAACTGTGGGTAATGTTTCCTGACACATTACATCTTGCTTGTGATACAACATTTTGGTTATTTTTGGCCATGAATAACATGACATCATAGTACAGAATCAATACTAATAATTCATAATAATTAATGACATAATTTAAAGATGCAGCTCGGTGATGCAAGTGGTTAGCATGTTTGGCCAACAGCTCCAGGCATGCTTGCTTTGATTCCAAACTTGGCCTGTGTGGAGTCTGCATGCTTTCAAAGGTTCTGCGTGGGTTTACTCTGGGTGCTCCAGTTTTATAAAGATAATGTTAGTTTAATTGGTTGCTCCAAGTTGACCCAGTATAAATGTCTCTGGTTAATTGATGTAATCTTTCTCCTGTCATGAGTAGCCATTGCTGCTAATACAACATTAAATAAATAACAAACAAACAAAACAAACCTACTTAAAGTTGTGTTTTTGTGAAACATTGGACAATACTGACCATGTCAGACTAGAAAGCGCAGTTAATCTAAACATATAAGCGCTTGACAAGTTTTGATTCTACTCTACTCAGAAAGAGGGTAGAAGACTGTATTATGGTGTTTCACAAGGTTTTATTCTGGATGTCTAGTTATTCTGAATTTCCATGCAGCCCTTGAGGCATATGCAGATGATAGTTAAGCAAAGTCAAAAGTGGCATTGTGTGGCAGCAGGTAGTGTTGGTGCCATACAGCTCCTGACAGCCCAGACTATATTTCCTCCTGTTTCTACCAGTGTTAATTTTGACAGCAATTTTTGATTAAGTTTTAGTCTTAGTCTTGTGATTAAAATGTCATTTAGTTTTAGTCATAATTTAGTTCTGAATTGTTTTTAGTTTTAGTCTAGTTTTAGTTGACTAATTATCATAAGAATATAGTCAACTAAATCTACAGTCAATTCAGTTGACTAAAATATAAAGGGTGTAAAATGTGAATACTTTTTCTTCAGTTCCCTTGA
>JAUZSU010191843.1:0-12046 GCA_034780255.1 Parotocinclus maculicauda | reverse complement strand
ATTTACAACTTATACAATCTTACAATCCAAGCAATCGTGGGTTAAGGGCCTTGCTCAAGGGCCCAACTGTGGCCGCTTGGCAGAGGTGAGATATAACTGCAAAGCCTTTTTAGGCTACTGTGTACTATGTAAATATAAAAAGTATTTTCACAAGGAAACTGCATGCAACAGATACATAAATGCACCAGAGATACAGCTGAATGCAAGTAATTGATAAGTAATGCCAAAAAATGCACTGACAGACAATATTACAAACAACACAGAATTTCAGATGAAACAGAGACTTAACAAGTGAATGTAAACCAGTTTATATATCTATAGTTTAGAATGAATATAAAGGTAGTAAAGGAACAAACAAAGGAGTACTACTTACAATAGGACAGACCCATGCACTTTTTTAACCATTTTAACTGCAGCAGAAAGTCAGCCACACAACCAGTGTTTGATTAACTTACACAAAAGTCTTTAAACACATCAACCGAGTTATAGCAGGCTTTAGTCCAAATGGTAGCTATGAGCTGTACTGACCAGGTAGCTTTTGAGTGAACGACAGAGTTATCTTTAGGAACACTTACCATGCGGATCTGCAGTGTTGATTGGATGGTGTGACCGGCCAGACAGAAGAAGCAAAACACACTGCACTAGAATCAAATAAAACAATAATAATGCAATGTCAGTACATAAACATTAAGATTAGCAATATTAACCCATGAATCTGCTACAATTATTAAGTAAATCGTGGTCATTTGAGTTCAGTACAGTACTGTACCATGTAACATCATACACCAGGCAGCCCCATACAGGGTCTTTGAGTCTGCACACTTGACAAAAAAAAAGTAATCATAGATAGAAACCCACCTGCTTTCAAAAACACTGCTAGTAGACCCGTAAGCTTCAACACAGCTACAAATTCAGCTTCTTCCTTCACACTATGGCCTTTGACACACGGGAATGCAATTGTCCCTTTTTGCCAGAAATTAATATGCCAATTTTAACTTCCCATTTTTCACGGATAAAATGACACCATTTGCAGAAGCCTAATCTATTTTTAAAGTGAACTATACCAATAGACGAACACTTCTACCCAAATATATGTCAGATAAACAATTACAGTTAGCTTAGGTCCTTACAGTGATAGTGATACAGTGAAACATTCACAGTCCAGACCAGACAAAAATGTGTATCACTGGTGTTAATTACATTAAAGTCTTTTCGTCAGAAGCAGTAATATTGCCTGTAGGTGTTGGTCAGAAGGCTTAACATGTAAGAAGAATTATTGAGGGAGTTACGGTTTGCACTCTGACCTGTTTCCTCACTAAACATCAATTATTAATGTTAATCTCCGTTATTGCGTTAAGTGATGGTTTTCCTGTCTGATCATCTAGACATTTAGTAATTAATGTTAGTTCACAAATGGAAATCTGTCCATACATAAACCCATGTTACACATTCCACCATGTTTCAAAGCAGGGTTAAAGATTTGGGTATAATACGTAAAAAGTTTTCTTCCAGAGACCTTATTGTGCTTTTCTGCCCCAAAACTGTTGTCTCATCCGTCTACAGCAGATTGTCTTAGAGCATCTGTAGAACATATTAATGGTCTTTTGCAAATTTGAGAAGGGCATTGATATTCGCTTTGTTTATTGTTGGTTAGTTAGGTTAAGTAGATGGTTCTCAAATTCAGCAACTAATTTCTCCACCACTGCACATTGTGCTCTTGTTGTGATCTTTGCAGGACACTCCATAGCACTAAGCCTTTTCCATTTGTAGACATTTTAAATGTTTGTACATTAAATAATAAACACCCTAGACTTTAGGGATGTTCTTGCTTAGCCTTTTCCAGTTTTATGCATCTCTGGCCAACTTCTTCTAAAGTCCTCTAAGCTCTTTCCACATCAACAGATCGTTCTTAACCCATTAACTGCCAAAAATTTTCGGAACATTTTTTACTTTATTTCTGTCCGCCTACATCCCATCCCATCAGTAGGCGAGTTAAAGCACCTGAACCCCAAATGGGGATCATGATTTTTAATGGGTTAAGACAAACAGAGTTATATTGTGTGTGCCTTTTCAAAGGGCAGGGAACTTCTATGACCAATGCTACCATTGTAACGTCATTAACAGCTGACCTGACATTTGAGGAGGTTCTTACTCCAGAGGTTCACAAGCTTATTTAGTAGTAGTCAAGTATTTAATAAAATAAAAGTACAGTTGTCTAAGTTATAGTTTAATCAGAGTGTGTTTGCCTGTTATGATGACTGGGATAAAATCAGAACAGATTTTCTGAATAATTCATGCAGAGCTCTCCAGAGAGTCCCAGAGAATTCCAGCAGGTTTACCTGAATAAGCAGAACTGATCTTTAACTAATGACAAAATAGTTAAAAGCTTAAAATTATTGTCATTGTATTAAAGAAAGAGATAGTTTTTATGTTCACGTGAGCCCCAGCAAGTCTTAGTGCTAAGTGTCTGCCAGCACCCAATTTCCTAAACAAAAGCACAAAATTTGACAAAAAATAAAGATTTAACCAGCACCCATGTGCAGGATTTCTACATTTAAAAGCAGCATTGTGCTTATTTATTGGAAAATAAACAATACTTGGCAGTTTAATTTTCCCTCTGTCATGTCGAGTCCATATCAGGTTTAATACTGTCTACTCTCCAAAGGAAATAAAGCACAGGAATATTTTACGCTATATTTCTATACAGCTTTAGCTTAAGCCAAAATAATTGAGAAAGAAAACTCCCTCGTTACTCTCCATTAAAACAACTGACAGAAAATACAAAAACAAAAGCACTGAACTAAGATAAATGCACAATCCTCAAATGGTCACTTAAGCAGTATAGAGTCAGTATTCACATACAGGGCTTTATTAAAGGAACACTTTAAGACTTAATACACCCAGTTGGTTAATGTACCAGACAATTAATCAGATAGCTGAGGGTTCAAATCTCAGCATTGCTGCTGTTGGGCTCTTCACCAAGGTCCTCAGGTTGAATTCTATCCTCATTTTATCACATTTGTAAGTCACTTTGGTTAAAGTACACTGCTCACAAAAAGTAGGGGATATTTCTTTATGGGATATTTCATTTGAAAATATCACCTAATCTTTATGAGCAGTTTATTTTCAATATTAAAACGTGCATTCAGATGCCACTGGATATATGGTTAATGACTTGAACTACTAATCAAAAGGCTGTCAGTTCAAATGAGAAGCTCCACTAAGCTAAGCCAAAGCTTGATAACGATTTAAATGTTACACATTTGTAGTGTGAAATCATAATTATTTGAAGACAGTTCCCTTTACTGAGGAAATTTTAGATTTATATTCACATAAAATATGTATAAATGCAGTTGAGGGAAATGTATTTCCATAAACCCTTTCAGCATTTCTGGTGAACATTGTGAGTTCATTATCACAGGCCTGAGTAGGGCTGCTACTGCAGTGTCCATGGGTGATCCCCTGACTGTTTTTTCCCTCCCTCAGGGATTCTCAAATGGTAGAATGGGGTGTACTGATACACCAGTGATTCTCAGCATGGCACATGTATAGGTTTTCACACCAAAAAAAGTTCAACAACTGTCTTAAAACAATATTAACAGAGAAATGGTTTGACAACTTGACTGGTTTGCACAGAACCTCAACTCTGTCAGACACTTTAAAATGCTGTGGAGTGCCAAAAGTGAGGGCCTATTGTCTAACATCAGAATCCGACCTGTCATGTTGCTAAATTGAGTGGAAACTCTTTTGGAACAATTAGGTCTTTTGTAACAGCAAAAATCAAGGCAAACTCCATAATTGTACCCATGTTTTGGATGTGATTTTTTGGGTGTTAGGGGTAGGCGATATGAGCTACAATTCATATCACAATATTTTCTACTTCTGATAATGACAAAAATATAATATCAGAAAAATCAATAAAATAGTTGGGACTAAATTTGTTATTATTAATAACTTCAAAATGCTATTTAAAAGTGGTCATAACAGATGTCAATTTATAGATGTTAAAAGCCAGTTGCAGATGTTTATGTTTATGTTGTATTGTGTGTGTGCATAACACTGCTCCTGTTTATCACAGTACCCACAGGAATAAAAAAAAAAATCTCAAACTTTTGTCTATGTAGTGTATATTAGGAAGATAAATGGCTACTCTCTAAGTGTAGGCGTGTCATATTTTGTAATGTGCTCTGTCCAGGAATGTATCCCCCCCGCCCCTTTGCAGTTTAAAGTGCTTGGTGAAAAAGAATGAAACACCGAATATGTTTATTAAAGTGTTTACATTTGGATATTATAAATAACAGCTTTAGGTTTTATTAAGCAAATTCAACAACTTACCTTAAAACAGAGAATCAGGTCTGTAGTGATCAAAATCTTTATAACTTCACAAGCTAAGTGCAAGAAAGACGATTGAGGAAAAGTGACATCACCCTCCATACAATAATTACAGTACCTTAAATAACAAGGCAGTTTCAAATAACAAACATAAAACAGGTTCCATTTCACAGTTTCCACCGCCCACTAGATGACCCCAGGGGCAAAGCAGAAAGGATCATCAGCATTGTAGGAGAAATAAAAATAAATAATACAAGTGAGTCTATACAAAACACTGAACATATTTAACACCATATTTCTTATGGTGAACAATGATATGCATTGCCGTTGCGTTTCAAATCCTTTTTAGAGACGAACACTTATGCCCACACGTTTACCAGGTGCAGATTCGGTCACAATGCTAATGCTGATCCCACATGAACCCACCTGTTTCTTCTCAACCCTTCAGAATGTATCAGAATGTATTTCAAAAGAGAATACATAATGCACCTAAACAAACTCACATTCTACGATTTCTTAAAAGTACCCACTAGAAATGGCTGCATATTAACACCCCCATGCTTTTATCCCAAATATTTCGTTTGATCACTCCCTGCTAAAATATGTAATTACAGTGGGTGGTGATGCAGCATTTTCAGGTTCAGCAGACATCATCATCATCATGTATACAGTGTTTTTAATGCAAAGCTTTGCTTTTTCTGCAAATAGTGCAAACAGAAATGTCGTACACACAAGGCATTTGCTTCACAAGAAAGAGGTATGTGATGTTACCCCCAAAATTGGTCCCAGGTGACATTTCAATAAATGCCAACAGAGTTGAGACCTGATAATGCCATTGATGGCACAAGTTGAATTAAATACAACAAATACATAAACAAACAACAAACTAAAAAGGGGTTGCATTTACATTTGGGGTAGGAGTGTATTACAGACTATATTACAGAGATAGAGTGGAACAAGACCATATCAGTAATAGAAATGTGTACTGGATGCGTTTATGAACCTGGACCCAGTGCAGTTGGGATAAAACAGAAGTGACAAGGTAAATTTTTTTGGTTTTGTATAAGAATCCTAGCATCAGAATTGTAGATGTATTGTACAGTATACATGGAATTTGAAAGAAGACTGTAAATAAGAGAATGGAGACAATTTGGTGCAGATAAAAATGTCATCACTATGAAAGATCTGCTTAACTTTTCTGTTGTGTTTTTATATGTATTCCATCCTTGGAAAACTGATGCCTGTTCAACCTGTTTGTAAGTAACTTTGGATTGTTGTTTTACAACATCTATTACACAACCCCTTTACTACTCGTTATCACAAAATCAGTATTTTCTTTGAGTTAAGTTCCTGGTCTACAAGGAGTCAGATCTGGCAGCCAGATGTGACCAGTCAGACAAGAAAAATCTATTGAGATTCACCAAGGTTTTACGCATCCCACTGGTATTCTACATCAGTTCAGATACAGAAGAAACCAGTGTTATGATAGAGGAACATACAGAACAATCAGAGCAGAACACCACAGGAGAGATAATTCTGCTTCAATACATCAATCAAAGGGACCTTTATGGCCACTAGTTAGCGCCTAATACTGCAGAATGAGTCAAAAGCCACAGGACAGTTTTTCTTCTAAAACACAAAGGAAAATTAAATATCTGAATACCTCAACAAGTAATGGGTAAGGGGGAATATATTTTAGGCTAGGTCCAGAACATGGTCGCCATCTTGAAAGCTGCTATACTGGATCAAGGGCAAGTTTTTTCCAATGGGAAGGTGGTCATGTAGCATATCAAGAAGGTTTGCAATATCTCTTGTCATTCAAAAGTTAACACAAAAATTTAAAAACTTTTGTTGTTCATTACAGGTAAATGGAAATGATTTTTCAGACAGTCAGAACCCTTTGCCATATAATAGGGGAGCTCCCTAATCTCACTGATGGAGCCAAATACACTGCTCACAAAAATTAGATTAACATTTAATTTGGAAATATCAGATACTTTTTATGAGCAGTATACAATCTTCTCACAAGTAAAAAGCATGTTCCCATAAAAAAATGCCAAATCATTTCTTATGTAAAACAAATTTAATATTTTGGACATACTTAACACTCTTTTTCTCTCTGTATCTGGTTTTTGATAAGCTTTTAATAATTGTTTTTTTCATAACAATGTTGCAGTTCCTGTTATTTTAATTCTAAAAAGCAGTGTTCCAAAAAATGTTTCATTTATCTTTTACTTTGTGGTGAAATTTAGTCCCCACAACGTAATGTAACTCACACACTCACACACTGATCTTCTACTGAACTGGGCGATCCGATCGCACAAAGAAAAGAGCTATATAAGGTACAGCTTTTATTTTTATAGCTCTTCTGTTTGTGTGCTCACACCCTCCCCTGCTCTCTTGTCAATATACATATCCAGGAGCCTCATCAATTCTTATCAAATGTTTACATAAAGGATGGGCTGTGAATGTGTCAATAAAGTCACTAATGCAGACAGAGCATGTTTTTCTATTATTATAAATGTAATATGGATCAGACTTGATTGTCAGGAATTGTAAAGGAATCTATATAATTACAGTGGATTTATCATTATTTTCTTGTAAACATGTATAGCACAATCCCTGTAATAATAATAATAATAATAATATTAATAATAGGACCATGGTTGCCTAGCGATTAAGGTACTGGACTCTGAACCGGATGGTCCTGGGTTCAAATCCCACTTCTGTCAAGCTGCCACAGTTGGGTCCTTAAGAAAGGCCCTTAACCCACCATTGCTTGGATTGTAAGACTGTATGAGTTGTAAGTCGCTCTGGATAAGGGCGTCTGCTAAATGCTGTAAATGTAATGATTATAATATTAAAGGTCGTTTATCATACTCCCACGGTCTATACGTGCCCTTTCTTTGACATCAAATACCCAGCATTCAGCTTTTCTCCTGCTCGGCTCCAGTGTTGCTGTTTGAAGGCTGTTTCTTCTGGTCTGGACGTACATCCTTATGTTTTCGTACCTCTTAAGTCCGTGTGTACTTGCATGTTACTGTACCTCTGGAATGGTATGGCTGCTGTTGGATAAACTTGGCTTACCGGTTACAGGATGTGTTACTTTCACTGTGGAAGTTACCGGCCTATCAGTCTGAGGTCTTGTGTTAACGATGGATGGATATTTGGATGGTTGGTAGCGGTACTGGTAGCCATAAGGCCGTAGATGATAGATGTAGTACTCTAAAGTGTACATCAGCTCAGCATCTACATAATGGAAGGACACAGCTAGATCAGAACAGCACTGTGGACCCTGGAAAAGTCAAAAACAAGAGATCTTTAGAAGGAAACAGAATTAACAAATCCTAGAAAATACATTACTGCTGCCTTTCTATCAGCTTGAACCAGTCTGACCAGTCTCACTTACTGGATATTTTCTCTTTTGACTATTCTTTGTAAACCCTACAGATTTGTTTTAGTTCCTAAAACATTTAGAAGTGCCCTTTCAGTACCAACCACGTTCAAATCACCTTTCTTCCCCATTCTGATGCACAGGTTTAGACAGTTCGAGTTTCTGCCATGTGATTGGTTGATTACATATTTGTGTTAAGCCTCATTCATACACTTACTACTCTAACATGATATAATCATTTAAAACTGGCGTTTCTGGCCTGAAAAATTATCTGTAATGAAAACAGAAGTAGTGTGTCTCAAATTTACCTCAACTATTGGATAGTAGCAGTAGTTCCAATACCAAAAGCTTTTTGAGAACTTGCCAGTCAGATGGTGCTCGGGGATAAACGGGTGGAACGTCTCACGCTGCAGAGTGTCCCTCGAGTCTCCAGCCAATACACCCATCTTCTCTAAGCACTGGCCCATAGCGAGGTCCTCCACTGAGGTAGTGTGAGTGCACATCTTGGTGCTGAAACCCTGCACAAATCTTCTCAGTGCTTCTTTGCTAAGCACGTAGCTAGCGCCTCCACTCATGTAGCCCTGCTTTGTGTATGGCTTAAAGCGCTTGCCGAAGTAGATGGGTTCTTCAGAGGAATAGCTGGATAAGATCCAGCGCAGGTTGTCCACCACAACAAAGGTGTCATCGTCTGCCTTAAGAAACCAGTCTGCATCATCTGCATGGTTTTTTAGGACATAGTGGAAAGCACGGATGGTCTTCCTGTATAGCTGGTCACGTCCTTCCTTAGTTCCAAGGCCTACTGTAGGAAAGCTGAGGTCCTCCTCTGAGCTCATGAACAACACCATGTTGCAATGCCGACTCCACGTTGCCTTAACGTGCCTTGCCTTAGACTGCAAGTTGCTGGGGCCGGTCATGACCCAGCACAGGATCCGTACCCTTTTAAAAAGCTCATCTGACACATGGCTGTCATCCCCTAAAGATAAAAAATAGCAGTAATATATCAAGAACAGCTAGATTAACTAATGTCAAAGTTCTACATCAGTATGTTACAATTTAGAATTGGAGTTTAGTATAATAAGCACCATGTCTTGTATAGTGGCTCCAGAAATGCAACAAATCCAGTCACAACAACTGTAACTACACTGCTCACAAAAATGAGGGGATATTTCTAAATTAATATGGAGCGATTAAATGAAGTATTTGATGTTCTTTTATTAAACAAGATAATCAGAAAAGCAAATTAAATGTTTGATTATGCAAATGAGATGCAACATATTCATGGGGGTAAACAGAAGCATGTCAAACTGGATAAGCGAGCCACACATTGACTATTCAGTAGGGTGTATGGTCACCCAAGAGTGCTAAAACACACTGACAGTGATGGGGCACGAACAGGATCAGATTGTCCAGCAGTTCATTTTACAATATTCCCTAATTTTTATATATAAATATAACATACAAACTTTAAATAAACTGGCTATGACCAGTGATACACAGAGAAAGCAACCACAGCAACTTTATACTAACCAATACACTTTTTGACCACTAGTGGTACTGTAAGGTCACATAAGTCCATATCTGAATAGATATAAAGAAAGCATCATTACAGAAAAGGAAAACAAACCAGCATTTAATGTGTATTATAGATAATACACTTCACAAAAATACTATATAAGTATTTTAAAAATAAATGTGTCAATATAATCTTAACCATGCCCTTTTCTTTTTTTATGTGACAACATTTCTGTTGTTAATGGTACATGTACCTGTGTGATGAGAGTGATTCAGGTTGATGAGACCAGAACCCTTCACCTTCCAGTCAAGTTTGGTGATGTTCTTCTCTTCATGCTGGGTACCGCGGGATAGAGGCAAGCGCTGCTCAAACCACACCTCCTTTAGAAAGAGGTACAGAGTGCAGAAGCCTACCAGGAAGCCCAGAGAGAAGGAAGACCTGGCACTCAGTCCTTTCATGGCGACCACTTTACAATCCACTTCAAATGGTCATTGGCTATAAAAAATAATAAAAAAATAACACATTTCTACTTCTTTTGACTAAAGGTGCTAAACACTTAAGAGTGTAATATGAATTGGAATCAATCCAAAGGGCCTAAGTAGACTGGATGTGAGTGGATGGAGCCTTTCAAGGAGAATTCCAATTGTCCGGTAAAATTGAACTAAAACAAACAAACTAACAAAAACCATGGGCCAATTTAGCTGAACCAGTCAGGCTTATGCATGTCTTCAGAATGTGAGATTAAGCCAAAGTGCCAGTGCATATGCAGGGCGGACATGCAGGTTCTACACGAGAGGTTCTGGGATGGGATTGATTTTGGGGTCGTAGGGCGGCTGGCCACGTGCCACCCGAAACCTTGTGTGACTTTGACTAAAGTTTGCGTACAGTGATTATTCCTGGGTCGAAGAGTCCTCACTTCGGTGTGTGGATTTTGCATGTTCTCCCATGTCTTTGTGGGTTTTCTCTGGGTTTCTCCTACGTGTTTGTGGTGTTTCTAAAGTGTATGTGAGTTTTTTTATTTGCGTGTGAGCACGTGAGCTCTATGCAGGCTTGGTGCCATGTATAGGGTTGTTCCTGCCTTGTGCCCTGTGTCTCTAGCTAACCTCTTTCAACAAAACTGACCAAAAAAAAAAGTGAATGAATGAATCTCAGTGTGCTTAGATGGATAAGGCTAGACTTTTTTTATTGCTTGTTTCGCGGATCGGATCCGCCGACGATCATATTTAAGAATACAAAAAAAAATTTTTTATTTTTTTTGTTGTGGTATTTCTCGGATCCACCGCAGCACCAATGGTTAAAGTAAAAAAAATATATATATATATATTTTTTATTTTTATTTTTTTATTTTTTGGCTTTTCCCGCCCTCCATTGGAGAGCCAACCGTTTTCTTCAGTTCATTTTATTTTTTTCCAGATTCCATTTCTTTTAATTATAGGTTAAATAAATTTCACTTTTAAATATTTTTTTTAATTATATTTTTATTTCTTTCTCCTTCCTTGTATTGATTCCACATAGTCCTCGAGAAAATGAAAAGTGCTGAAAAATAAAGATTTATTTATATATTTTGTTCCTCCCTCCTCAGTAGATTCTTAAGTAGAAACATCCGAGGAACAAACAATTAAAAAAGTCTGGCCTTATATAGAAAGTACATACTCAGTACATATAGATTTAAGGAGATTAAATGAATATTATTGGGATCTGGTAATCCAAGGACTGGACAGAGAAGTCATGTACAGTAAAGATTTTTGTATCTACATTCTGAAAAACATCACAATATAATTATAATTCCAAATTTCTGGCTCCTTTACTGACCAGTTTGCAGCGTATTGTCAGCTTTCCCATCTTTAGTTATTGCGTTCCAAATTTGTGCAAGATTCAAGTTCCTAATAGAGCTAAATATGACTAATAAAAGTCTGATTTTGCACCATCAGTAGTGATTTGGTCACGACTCATTTATTGAAGTTTCTGTGAGATTATATTAGATTAGATAACAGAGTACTGGATAGAATTACATTATTGTGATTAAAAGCAAAGGACAGTGAGACTGATCGTCTTTCATGTCGACCAAGGCACGTCCTTATTTTGGGTGTAAATCCCACATGATCCTGTATTAGAGCACAGAGTGTACAGTGAGTCCCCCCTGCTGTATACAACAATCTGACTGATCCGATAAGACGTCATTTTAAATATTTAGACGTGTGAAAGCTAATCTGATCGACCTCGCGGGTGCCAGCCACTCGTATCTCACAGGCTAAATCCATCCCTGTTCCAGATGTTTTGCACATCAGCATGACGTCGGTGTTACAGTCCGATATCACATCACATCACAGAGCAGCTTAGAAACAATAACCAGGTTTGATTTGATGAATCCTTACACTCAGGATAACAGATAAGAGATGAGACTTTGATTTGGATGGAAACGGGTGGTAAAAATAGCAGCAATAAGTCAAATATGAACATCTGTAGTGTCTTCAGAAAGAAAATCTTCTTAAATGAGTGTCATCCGATGGAAAGTATGTAGGGAAAGTTCTTCAAATAACGTCTTAAGAGTGATCTCGTTTGACTTTTCTCTTAAGAATGATTCCACCAACAAGTGATGTTCTTAAAAATGCCCTGGTTTTAACCTTACCTTCACCCCACACTCGGCTTACGCTGTAAGAGGTGATGAGATAAGCATGGGAATTCACTGAACTTTAAACATTAAAGGAAATAAGGTGGAGGTACTTTCAATAAATTAGGCCAGACTTTTTTAATTGTTTGTTCCTCGGATGTTTCTACTTAAGAATCTACTGAGGAGGGAGGAAAAA
>JAUZSU010191832.1:0-12047 GCA_034780255.1 Parotocinclus maculicauda | reverse complement strand
TATCTTTTTTTTTTTTTTTTTTTGTGAAATGTTTCCCGTAAGGGTTGGATCAATTTGCTTGTATTTAAAAAAAAAAAAAACCCCATATTATTTGGCCAGAAATGTCCAAACTTTTGCATAGCACTATATTTTGATGTGAAGAGGTGTAGTGTGTAAACCTTCTTGTGGTTTGATTTCAAAAGTATTATGAACAGTTTAACTATTTACCCACTTATCATTTCTGTTTAATGCAGAAAAATAGATACTCAGAAAGAGAAATAAACACTACCGTACACTGCTCATAGAAATTAGGGGATATTTTATTATGGGAGATTTAATTTTGAAGCGTCCACTAATTCTTGTGAGCAGTGTATTTGCCATCATAATGTATTATCGGCTTATTTTATTTGTGTTATCTTTTGATGATTGTCATATTACACTTTAAGTGGCCCTACCCATGCTAATTTATGTAATGCTGAAACAGTCCAGGTAATTGTATTGTGTGATTGTAAAGTTAGTGAGTGTGGCTTATTTGCTTATGTTCAATCTCTTTGTGGGCAGAAAGAAAACACAGAACTCTTCTATTCTGTCCCCTGGTCATGTGGAACCCTGGGCTTCCTGGTGGCTGCTGAAATTCGAATCATTCCAGTTCGGCAGTGGGTGAAGCTGAAATACACTCCTGTAAGGGGTTTGGAAACCATTTGTAAGAAATTTGCAGAGGAGTCAGCCAATAAAGAGAACCAGTTTGTGGAGGGGTTGCAGTATTCACTCGATGAGGCTGTGATTATGACCGGCATCATGACTGACCATGCAGAGTCTGACAAAGTGAGTCCTAATTACTTAACATGTTTTTTTTGTTTGTTTTTCATTTTCTTTATTGGTCTTCTATTACATTTTGCTTTTTAAGATTAATTTGACCTTAAGTGTTCGGTCCAGTATTATCTTTCGTTTTTATTCTTACATACTTCCCTTGTTTCTGTGTTGCCATGATTTTGTTAATTGCTTTTATGTACAGATATGCACTGTTTGCTTTAACGACAAATATCTGTAACCAATAATAATAAATCATACTTGGAATATAAATCTGACTTTCAACCCAATACACTGTAGCACTAAACAGCTGATCAAGTTAAAAAAATGTTTAGCATGTGGATTTTACCTGAGGTAACTATTATTTATGTCAAACTTTGATATTCTGTTTAAATATTTTACTAATTTTTTTTTACTTGCTCATATTATTACTTTTTATGAATGTTGAGTTACGCACTACTTTCCAGTCTGTATTGTGCACGGACCCTTTTAGGCGTCGCAATTGGACAAGCTTGTACTCTGCTTAACATTTAAAAGTTTTTAAAAGGTGATATTGCAATTGCTGTATTGTTAAATTGGACTCATTTCCTCTTGGTAGCGTGCAGCCAACAAGCTATTATTATTTATGTTTATATTCCATTGTGCGTGTTTTATATTTTGGTATTTCCTGGAGGGAATGATATGTGTAACAGTTTAGGCTTTGGATGCTGTATAGGTGGTATCTTTGTGCTCATATTTTCAGTGGTATTTATAGGTTGTTTCTTGTGAAAATTCCCTTTTATGTTTTAGTACTTTCAAAAACTATGGTAATGTCTGGCCAACAACTATTTCGGCCAACTGCTTTTTTCGATGAACATAATGCGGTCAGTAAATGGTGCATATCTGTACTAACGGATACAATCCCACTAACAACAAGCTGCTGCTGTTTGGCCCTTTGATTGTATCCTTTTTCAGTTTGTTAGATTGTTAGATTACTGAATTATTCAGTAGGTACAGATTTGAAGTCGAAGTACTGCCAGGTTTCCAATGTTGAAAGTTATTGTCAGTCATTTGGCTGGTACTTTGTAAGATTGTATCAGAAGTTTTCATTGAAATGCAGTTTTGCTCCATCAATAAGTTGGTGATCGGACTCTTAGTTTTTTTTTTTTTCCCTTTAAGATCAACCGCATTGGTCACTACTACAAGCCTTGGTTCTTTAAACATGTGGAGAAATATCTGAAGAGGAATAGCCCTGGTGTGGAGTACATCCCACTCAGGCACTATTACCACAGACACACCCGCAGCATCTTCTGGGAACTACAGGTAAATCATGTACAGCATGCTGTTCAGTCTAGAGATAAAAAAAAAACAGGGAATAAAATGCATGGCAGTTAATTAGTAGTGACCTATATTGTGTAGATATAGTGATATGTATTGTTGTGGGTGTGTTTACAACTGTTTAAACTCATTACCTGTATAACAGACACCTGTCCGCACATTTAATCAATCACATGCCAAACTCTCCACCATGCCCAAGACCAAAGAGCTGTCTAAGGGCACCAAGGACAAAACTGTAGACCTTCAACAAGACTGGGATGGGCTAAAGGACAATAGGCAAGCAGCTTGGTGAGAAGGTGTTGGTGCAATTATTAGAAAATAGAAGAAACACAATATGACTCAGTCTTCCTCGGTCTGGGGCTTCATGCAGGATCTCACCGTCTGGGGTAAGGATAATCCTGAGATCAGCAATCAGGCCAGAACTACACAGGAAGACCTGGTCAATGACCTGAAGAGAGCTGGCACCACAGTCTCAAAGATGACTGTTAGTAACTCACTATGACATCATGGAAAATCCTTCAAAGCACGCAAGGTCCCCCTGCTCACACCACCAAATGAGCAGGCCCGTTAGAAGGATGATCCAGGGGAGGCATGGGAAAAGGTCATGTGGTCAGATGGCAAAAAAATGAGTTGTTTTTTTTGTATGAGCCATGTTTGGAGGAAGAAGAAGGATGAAAACATCATCCCAACTGTGAAGCATGGGGGTGGAAACGTTATACTTTGGGGGTGCTATTCTGCAAAGGGGACAGGATGCCTGCACCATATTGAAAGGAGGATGGATGGGGTCATGTATCGCGAGATTTTGGCCATCAACCTCCTTCTCTCATTAAGAGCATTGAAGATGGGTCGTGGTTGGGTCTTCCAGCATGACAATGACCAGAAACACACAGCCAGGGCAACTAAGGGGTGGCTTCGTTAGAAGCATTCCACGGTCCTGGAGTGGCCTAGTCAGATCCCTGATCCTAATAGAAAGTTTTTAGAGGGTGCTGAAACTCAATGTTTCCTAGCGATAGCCCTGAAATTTGAAAGATCTGGAGAAGATCTGTATGAAGAAGTACACCAAAATCATGGTCAAGAACTATAGGAAAAGACTGACCTGTGTAATTGCAAACAAGGGTTTCTGTGCCAAATATTAAGTTCTGTTTTTCTATTGTATCAAATACTTATGTTAAGCAATAAAACGCAAATTAATTATTTAAAAATCATACAATGTGATTTTCAGATTAAAAAAAAATAATTATTTTTCTTACAGTTAAATACTACAGACCTATCCTTCTTGGCAGCTCACTCACTATATACTGTGTGTGTGTGTGTCTGTGTTAGTGTGTGAGAGAGAGTATATCACATAGGAAAATGGAATAATCTTTAGTATTTATTATTAACCATTTTGCTATTTGCTGCCACTTCCCTTTGTAACATCAAGTTAAAATCAAAACATCAATATTAAATCTCAACGTTTTAAAAGGGGTTGTAGGTCAGAGACTGGAATAACCAAGTTGTTTTGCTTATCATTAAATTATTTTGTGTGGATTTGGATACATGTTCTAGATCCTCTTGGGTCCTCCTGACTGATAGAACCTTGACCAAGATAGTTTTTTTGGCAAAGGCAGACAGATGTTTTTTCATTTAAACTCTCTTGGTTACTTTATCAAGTACTTCAAATATTTACTTTTGAGGTTCAATGACGCAGACTTGATATGATTCCAAACAGTTGGCTCGAATGTAGCCATTGTCTATTGGTGAATCCAAAATTCCTCTCTAAATGCATCCACATTGGGATGAAGTATACTTGCAGTGCACAAAGCAAGGTCCATAAAGGCATTTCTGAGTGAGTTTGATATGGAAGGACTTGGCTGGCTCACTCAAAGCTCTGACCTCAACTCCAGAGCAGAGAATGTGAGGAGTGACAGGACCTCTGGAATATCATCAAAGTTCCTTTAGATGTAAGGTGTAGATATCTCAATCCTTTTGTCCATATGGTATGTGTGAATATAGGAGCGTTTTGTTTATAGTTATTCCTATAAAAGTCCAGGTTGCCAGTTATTCTGGAGCTTAAATGGGTTCATGTTAATTCCTAATACCTTGAAGGTTAAGACTCGTCTTATTGTCTGCTTTACAGGTTGTTAATTATTGACGATTATGTCCATGTAATGTTAATATTGCTTGTGTTGTGTGGGTGAAAGGTAATATCTTTCTGTTTGCGTATCATCTTTTTATAATTATGACACACACATTGATGCACACTGTACACACATATTTCCTCACATGCACTTTTCTGATAATTATTGTAAATGGCCTTTTAAAAAAGACTGTTCTACCGAGGAGCAAAAGTATTGATCGCACTGTCTGTCTCTGATTGATTTTCTTGGCATCTGACATCTTTATTGCTCCCTCATGTTTGACCAGATTTTTTTCTCATGCACTTTAAATTATTTTGCTTATGCTATAGTTTTTATCCTATCCTGTCTTGTTTATTTTCAGGACATTATTCCGTTTGGGAATAATCCATTGTTTAGGTACCTCTTTGGCTGGATGGTTCCTCCCAAGATATCTCTCCTGAAGCTGACTCAGGGTGAGACCATCCGACGACTTTACGAACAGCATCACGTGGTTCAGGACATGTTGGTACCCATGAAGCACATGAACTCTGCCGTGTTAAACTTTCATCAGGATATCAATGTAAGATCCAGCGACCCTACCATATATCAGCCACATAAATACTGAATAAACTCCAAAGCTTTTCTATAGTTCTATATGACCAATATTATGGAACCAGGATGGTGGTGTTTAATTAGCTTTTTGTTTTTGTTTTCTAATTTTCTAATTCAGCTTGAAACGGGTAAACAGTACACACTGACCTAGAATAACAAACATGTCCTAATACAGTCCAAGCCCACTGTCTGTAATCTCATTTAACACTAAAGACTAAAACATAAAATGCACAATTACTGTAATAACAATAGAATGGCTGAAATGTCTTGGTTCTGAGGATATACCACTTCCTCTTTGAGACCCATCAGATGGGTATTAGCCAACTTTTGTTATATAAATGCATGACCGGGAGGCTGCAGAGAGTTCTGTTTATATCCGTAATATATAAATTTAATTTAAAAATTAAAATTTAAAAATTTGATACCCAAATGCAGTATAATATTAAAGTCAAACCCCAATGTCTGATCCCCTGCTATTCTAGTTACCTCTACAACATATGGGTTATTTTATTTGTCTAACATTTAACTACAAATCCCTGCTGTAACAAATTCTGTTCCAAAGTTTCAGCACAAGAAATACAATTCCTTTGTAATAGAAAAATGTACATCAGACTCAAGTACCGGATATAAATGGCTTTCTAAGACTTCTTTACTTTACCCTCCACTTTTCTTTTATCAGTCAGTGCGTTTACATGCACTTAATAATGCCATCCTAGTCAGATCCAATTATTTAAGCAGTTGTGTATACAGTCACGATATACATTTATCGTGTATTTCCTTATGGGATATTTCATTTTGAAGTTTCCCCACTTTTTTTGTGAGCAGTACAGAAACCTGATAAAGAGAGCTGGATTTAAACTTGGTAATCGGATTTCTCAGAGCATGTATAGCCATGGACCACTTTTATTATAAAATATTGTAGATTGTTTCCGAAGAATTGGTTGGGTTTTTAACTCACGAGATCTGGTAACCCTAGAATTAAACTCAAACGCAGTAGATGCTCGAGAACTTTAATTAGAACAAATTTAGAACTTTATGTCACACATTTCTGTAAGATTATTGGCTGGTTACAAAGTAGAAGTCTGATCAGTTAAACATGGAGGGTTTTCAGTTATCTGATCACCCAAGTCCATGTATACTTGTTGATCAGAATACTGACAATTCTGCTTTTCTGCATTTATTGGATTATTAAGGGCAAGTAAGTAAACATACGTGATGCCTTTAGTCAAGTCATTGAAGTGCTGAATGAAATATGACCTTGGAGACAGGAGAAGACGTTTAAATAGTTTTTTAAATTTACACACGTAGCAAAAAAACCTTTTGCTTACATAGTAATCTGAATAGAGAAAAACACATGCATACCTGTATATGTCCTAATCGTTATATATATATATCTCTTACAGTATTGTTCAAAAGTATTTGGTCACCATTAAACGTACCTTTGTTTACCATTAGCTATGATATAATGACTATTTATACAGTTAATTCTGACCTCATAATGTGATTTATGAAGCGATCTCACCTTGACCGTGATTTCTGAAAACAGTACGGCTTTTACACACATAAACAGTATCATCCCTGAGACGTTGCTAAGTAACCACAAGCTTTATGCACACAATACCCACACAATAACCCTAATAACTAAGTAAATTATATCGTTTAATTCCTAAATATTTTAATTTCTAGCTTTAGTCCCCTTTCTCTTTTTTTCCCTTAATCTTCATGTACTTGCACTTTGTAGGAACTAACTACTTGGCATTCTTATTTAAACCTTTTGTAGCATAATTCTTCAATACCAGCCTGATTAATCTCCAATTTATAGCACGTTCATAATGTATGCCTTTGAAAACAGTTTGCCACAAATAAATAAAGAATTAAATACAGAGCAATTCTGCTGAATGAGGAAAGGGAGAATATGCTTCTATAACCATTGTATTTGCTTAGGGCAAGAATCGCCATCTAGTGGCCATTATGTGTCAATAACAGCAGTTTCTCGGGTCGGTTTTTGAGGCATTTTAAGTAGCAAATTGTAGGTAAATCCAGAAAGAAGCTATAAATAGGAAGTCACAATGATGAAATGACCAGCGCTCGGCATTTCTAGATTAGGTATATCAGATCAAACTGGCCCGGTGTTTCTAGTGCTAAGGCTGGGTAAAGTATTGTTACCGTAGGTAACAAAAACACATTTGTTGTGAACCTGCTTTTTGGCGGAAGGTGTTGTCAACAGTCAACATGAAATCATATTTAGTATTAATTTCAGAGCTTATTTTAATTGTTTTTTTTTTTTATTTGTTATAAAAACTTGTATAAAGCAATAGAACACTCAAAGGCATGTGTTCTCACGAGTAACATCACTACTGGATATAACTATGCCACCAAATCACAACTGTGATATTATTTGTGATAACACATGGCCTTGAGTGTTCTATTGAATCATTTTTTATTAGAATAATAAAAATACATTTGTATGCAGTGCGGACTGTTAGCATGGAATTGGATTTCTTGTGTTGAAACTTTCGAACAGGATTTGTTATAGCAGGGATTTGTAGTTTCAATGTTTGAGAAGAAAACTAGCTTCTGTGTTTTGTTTAGTGTAACCTTCTCTTACTCTTGAGTAATGCCAGCATTTGGTAGCTTTCTAGGGATGCCTAGTTGACCCTTCTACAGACTGAAGACTCTTGATCAAAAATGGCCTTTTTGGAAGTGTAGCAGCCAAGAAACCTCTTTTTCAACAGGGAAACAGGGTGAAAAGGCTAAGATATGCTAAAGCTCACAAAGGATTATGGAGTGGTGGTTTTAAATTTTGGTTCCAGTCTTTAATAATGTTATATACTGCCTTTATACCGAACTGATTTTACTTATGAGTGTCATTCCTCCATGCTGTGTGATATTTGCAGGTGTATCCCCTCTGGTTGTGCCCATTTATATTACCCAGCCAGCCAGGCATGGTGCACCCTAAAGGACAGGAAGACGAGCTGTACGTGGACATTGGTGCATATGGAGAACCCCGAGTCAAACACTTTGAAGCCAAGGCATCCACTCGGCAGCTTGAGAAGTTTGTGAGAGATGTTCATGGGTCAGTTATAAAATATTCTGCCTTGATAATCCATTATAAATGCTTAAAACTTTGTAAGACTCAGAAACTACTAGCCATTAATACTGTAATTTAAAATAAAAACATAATTCTGTTTGCTTTTACTCTCTAGTTTCCAAATGCTTTATGCTGATGTGTACATGGACCGGCAGGAATTCTGGGAGATGTTTGATGGTACACTGTATCGTAAGCTCAGAAAAGAGCTGGACTGTGAGCGAGCGTTTCCTGAAGTCTATGACAAAATCTGCAAAGCTGCACGCCACTGAATTCAATCCTGATTTCAATAGAGGTAGTACAGATTTGGAATTGAGGTCATGTAAAATGTTGAATCTAAGATGCAGAACCAGGAATCCCAGTTTTTTGTAATTAGTCCAAAGCTGCTTTCTTTACGCCTCAGTTTGTGAAAATTTCCCCCCAAAAAACAACAAATTATACAATAACTGTTGCACCTTAAAGACTGTAAGTTCAGTCCAGCAGAATCACTGAGGTGTTTAAAATCTCCGGCAGCACTGCTGTGTCTGAAACAGAACCGTCACCACCGCTGCAGTTGGGTAAAGTCATTAACGTAAAGATTATTTTATAGTGTTTAATAACTTTATGTAATTTACTGAATAATGTATAGCAAGTGAATAGTTATTTTAATTATAACTGCACAACCAGGGCTTTTCCTCACTACATTTCCCAGCTCCATCACTCTTACCTCGTGACTCCACGCGTCATGTAACAACTTCTTCATCTTGAGTGCAGATGCAGAGACGCGTAGACTGTGTATCTCTTGCCTGGGAAATTCTAAATTCAGAGTACGCTTTGCACTGAATGTGTATTAATGTTTATTACCAAATTCCCATCGTAAACTTTAAATATCATAAGTCGGGCCATCGTAAAATGGGGAGCACTTGGACTTTTGCATATTTAATTGCATATTGGAAAATATAAAACATTAACAGTGGCTCCTTTCCACATGATCCACTACTGTCCATGCAAGGTTATACCCTATATAAAATGCCAGTGGTTAACGGAAGTTGCAGAAGTTTGTCATATTGAAGCTTATTTTCTGCCGTGGTTGTATTCAGTTATCATCATTTAGAAAATCGAAAAACCTGTTTGTGGCAAACGCGACGCGCGGGACAAACCAGGTTTATTGTAACTGAATATACAGAACGTAAAACAAAACTAAAACATAACGAGACAACAGGCGTGTAGGATCAAAAGCTAGAAGTGACGATAGACGATCCTACCTCACCTGTGTCAAACACAAAACAAAGTCCAAATCATAACGGGTAACAAAGAAAGCTTTGCAACGCATAAATGATCCGTGACAGCGGAATGAAATTCATGCTGCCAGTAATCTTCACAGGATTCCTACCCATATTTTCACTGGGTATTAGTTTTCTACGTAGTCCTTTTTTACCATATAAGCTGATCATAGTGTGCAAGTTATTCCAGGTGTTTAATTTTGTGAATTCATCTCAAAATGCAACTCTGTCCAACAACATGATGTTATGAGGTGACCTCTAACACCCCTTTTTTAAAGGTGTCTTAAATAGGGATCAATAGGTTTTCTCTTTCTGTCCTCACACTGTACCTGTCTGTGAGAGGAGGCAATATGTGAATGCATTCTCTTGCTGGCACATTTTCAACTGTTCCAGACTATTGCATCTCCTTTAGTATGGCAGTGGCTCTGCATATTTGTAACTGCATATATATTTTATATTGCTTATTTGACATGAATATTAACACACGTTCTCTTGATGACAGATGACAAAAGTTAATCTGTACACGACTTCATACTAAAAACAAGGGAAAAAGGACATGGTTATCAGAATCCGTATTCAGTTTGAATGTAATGAGCCTTTAATTATGTTTTGGTCTAAATATTCTTAAGAAATACAATTCTACCAATCTTAGTGGCTACTAAAAGAATGTGTTGTTATAGAAAGTACAGTGGTTAATAAACTGTGTGTAATGTTTATGTTTTAATTTATCTGCAATTGTGTTCTGTTGGGTTCTACAGCTTGTTGGTTCTTAATTTTCGCTGGGTACCATATGTTGTCTTAGGAGTTCACATACACCAGCACATAACTAAAATGTTCAACTCTGTCATACGAGATTATCCATAAGTGCCTCCCATAAATGTTGATTATATTTTTAGGGAATAAAATAAATTCCAAACCTGTCCTTCATTTAAGTGTTTGTCTGAATTGTTCCAGTACACAAGCATATAAAACGTGACTGTAGATTGGATCATTAGGTCAAATTCTTCATTTTTTAAAACCACAATTTAAAGGTGGGGTGATATGTTGGTTTTTTGAAGTCATATGAAGTATGCAGTTCAAATGATCATGGATCAAAATGTGCTAGACGCGTTTCAGAGTAAATATATTTTTTTGTGCTTAAGTATGGACATCCTGATCAATTTTTGTTGATTTCTAGTTTAAAAAAAGTTAACACAAATGTAACAATTTAAATATTACAGTTTCCCAAGCTCTAGTTTTTGAGAAAAAATACAATTCCAAATATAGTTATGACAAAGTCACTAGAAAAGCTTCACAAACTTCTGCACGCACCAAATCAAATGTAAAGTTTTTCCAGTTGTTTAAATTATTCCCATTTATACAAATTGACTTACTCAGCTAATTCTTCAGAAATATATGTTGTTTTTTTTCTAAAATGGCTCTATCCGACTTTGCCACCTGCTCAGGCTGAATGATGCAGTGTTTTCCCTCAGAGCCTTGGGATGTAATCACCCCTATTTATGTAGATTCTATTAAAATTAAGCTTTGGAAACTGGGCCATTCCACAAAGATTAGAACACAGATTTCATCATTTTTGCTTAAAAAGGGAAAGACCCTCTCCATTGCGAAAGTTATACACCTGTATCATTAATACATTTTGATTTAAAATGATAGTAACGGTGCTATCTTTTAGACTCAACTCTCATCTCAAATTTAGTTCAACCTGACCACAGGCTTCATCCCAGGATGTCTAGCTGCAGACAATTTACGAAGATAAACTCAGATCTTCGACTAGGTGGACATTGTAAAAACATCCTGCAGTGTTTTTTCCCTGGATGCATACAGCTCTTTCGATCACATTTCATTTATATGATCAAAACTTTAAATGTGAACCCATCGGTAATGGTACAGATGAGATCTGTAAACATCTAGTGCATTTCCCATAGAAAAAGGCAGCAGTCAAGGATGTCCACTTTCTCCTGGTTTGTTTGCTCTTTCGTTGGAGCCACTGGCCCAAGCTGTTAGAACATTTTACTGTTATCACTCTTATATCAATCCAAAACTTTGATCATGTTAAAATTTATGTGGAATCCCCACATTTATATACGTATTTCCCGTAGTTAACAATGTATATTCCCAAAATGTGCATTGCCATGCCTTTGTAGAGGTGTAGCCGTTACAATCACACTACTTTATAACACATTTCTATTATTGTTATCTTGCTTACACCTTTACTTCCTAACATATATTTCATTTATGGGACATTTCATTTTGAAAGTATACTAGAATATGATCTCAATTTTAACAAATCAGTGGCAACAGCATGGGTTACATTGAAAACCTCAGTGGCTCCGAGTATGGCAATTTACATTTAATTTTCCACCTCCCTAACAAGTCAGTTCAATATCTTTCCTACAGCCATTCTAAAATTAAAAAAAGTTAATAAAGGAATAGTTTGCCAACTTTGAGGGGAGCACTTGGCACACTTGCACTGAGCTTTGACTTTATCTCTATCAGATTTCACTGTGGTTAAGTGAAACAGCAACTGTGAGTTTCAGCTTTTTCCTGATCTCAAAGGGATATTCGAAATTCAACTGGAATAATTTCTCCGAACAGTGATGGCTGATAGCAGCGAAGGGGAGAGAAACGCCATGCAAATACCCATATTTTAGGATGTAGGTTGTTAGTGTCCATAAACGTGTGTCTATATAATGTAAATTCATTTCTACAATACAGCTTTATGTTGTTTTAAACTTGTAATGCAAGATGTGATTAGTTATGTATGGTCAAAAAATCAGTATATTTCACTACATACAAGATATAATGTTTGTTTATTGGGCTTCTTTAACGTCGCTATCGGCATCAGTGGCCATGTAAGCAACACACACAAGGTTATATCCA
>JAUZSU010191821.1:0-12048 GCA_034780255.1 Parotocinclus maculicauda | reverse complement strand
GACAGAAATGTGTGGAGATCGATGATCCATCAAGTGACCGAGAGTCGGCTGCGACTGTACGATTAATCCCATCCCATTTTGGTATTAGAAACTGGACATTGTCATGGAATCTGTGATGCCCTGTAACCTAACAAGGTCTCTATGGCATCAGGTTCTTTTCAGTGTAGTCATACACTGCTCACTTTTGCTATAACTCTACAACAGTGATCCTTGTTTTATTATATACTTATTAAGGTGAACACACTTTTCATATATTTTAATTGTATTCTTTTGTCTTTCTCGTAATGAAGAATAAGAGAATTTGACCCCCGTTTCACGTCATATATATTCCACAGTGAAAAAGAAACTCATGTAGTACTACTTAAGTTACTAGACACTCTGATCTTTAAAAAGTCAAATATAAATATTAAAAATGCTCCTATTTACATTTTGTCAATACATAAATACACTTATACATACATCATGCGCCTGCCTTCCATGGTTTAAGAATTGATTATGAAAGCACATCAAATACAGAATAAACTAAGGGCAAACAGCATTAGGTTTTGGATCAAGTGACTGCATGCTTTTCCATGATCTTTGGGTCAGTGTACGTCCATGACCACTCACCTTTCTTATCCCCAAAGAAGAGGGTTTGCTGTGCTGGGTTTGACCACTGGAGGGAAGTGTTGTCATTATGATCCACACGACAGGTGAGGTTGGCTATCCCTCCCTCTGTCACCGTCACATTCTGGACAATGGGGACTTGGCCTTGAGCTCCTGGAACATACGTGCAGTGAAACATAGTTATGGTGAGCAAAGCATACAAATGGAGCTGCATTATAAAAAACCTTCATCTCTAACATATCCAACTCTAAACACCTTACAAACTCCGTTCAGGTAGTGGCCAGCCAAGGGGTCAAACCCAGGTCTCTGGACCTGTGATTCAACAGTGCTAAAAACTGTGGCACCCATATGAATACATTAAACCATATTATCAGATCTGTTTGTTTCTGTAATGGTGATGGAATGGCATTAAATTCAGAGCTTCATATGCAAATTTATCAACTAACTATGAACAATGAACTATAGTCATTAGCTAATCAAGATTTACAATTCGATGTTATAATTATATCATTCCATTCCACAAATAACTCATGTTAAATCACCCATGGCAATGACCCTGCTTCCAATTTAACTCACACACAGCAGTTCATCAAAATGTTCTGGTTGCAGTGCATCCTTTGTAGCAACCCTTGTTTTGGGGGAAAACTGTTACAACATTCACAAGCAGTTTCAGACTAAATGTGTACAAACACTGGTTTGTTGAATATTTGGACATATGAAAGTCATACTGTGTGGTGAAAGCTTTAACGCCCAATTGATCATTTGGATTGAACCCCATGGAGCATCAATTTTCTGCACACAAGTTTTCTTTTGAAAATCTGGCAACCGATATTAAGCTCTGATATGCGGAGTAACAATTGGTTTGGTTTCATTACGAAGGAATAATAGCTTAGGTTCATAATTGGAACACAGCTAAGAGTGTATCTATTTTCATTAGTGTTCATTTCCTAACTTCACTAGGCTCCTGAATGCCCTTGAGCAAGAAAAGCAAGAAAAAAAAAAAGTCTTTGCAGGAACTTGAAGCACAATGAAAAGCTCGCTGTGGGTGTCCACTAAGCGACTAAATAATGATAAAAACAATCCATCAGGGTCAGTCCCTGAGACGCAGAGTGTCAGGTTTTAACGAGAGAAGTGAGTAAAGCTTTAGCACAGTTAAGAAATTATTCACACACTGACATCTTCTGTGGCACCCCAGGGTTGGCGAATCCAATAATAAATGACCTTGCACTGGGGAGAAATGCAGAGAGGAGAGATAATGAAAATGTGTGCATATATAAAAGAGACCCCAGAGAATAAGTGATAGATGAATAATCCATGTGTATTTATAGTGTGGCCATGATGCATCTCATACCTCGGGTCAACTTTTCCATTGCATCTCCTGTCTAACAAGCCGACGGGATGGATGATAACTATCACATGGAGAGATGACGGCTAGAGGACTTTAGCGAGAGGGAAGACAGTCATATTCATGAAACCCAAAGTAAGCTATGGAGGCGATTTATAAATATGTAATCTCATTTGCATTGCTGGTTTGCCCTATAAACCAGCACATTACTCTACACAACTAAAAGTAAAAGTGAGTTCAGAATACTAATAACAAATGCTGGAATAAAAAGTCCTGGAACTGTCAGTACAAAAAATGGACAGAAAGCTATTCGTAAATTCCGGAAAAATTGCCAAACACATTTCACTCAGGTGGCACAGTGGTCCTTTATGCTAGCCCACAAAGAAGAGACTAAATAAATAAATCAAAACATGGAACTAGATATGTCGAATTGAAGAAAAGAGTGGATGTTAGATGATTTAGCATTCTGCAAAATCGATCATGGATTTGAAATAGCTTTGATTCATATAAATACAGCACAATATTCCTGTACATACAGTGACATGCACTTAATTTCTATTTTTTAATTTTTATGGACAATTCATGTAACAAGGCGTGAGGGACCTGAAGGTTAACAGACACTCAGGCTGAGAAGTTGACTCCATCCTCGTCTCCTTACCTGATCAGTCTAACACACAGGCTCTGCTCTGACATATGGAATGGGTCTTAAGGATGCATCATTTCCCTTTCATGGTTGCAGAGGTTGAAAAACGAACACCTTTTCTATTCAACCGTAAAAGGTGCATCAAATTGAAACTAACCTTTTCTAGCTAGAGGTGCACTGGCTTTTTGTAATAGCCAGTTGTCATACAAGTGAGGGTATTTTCTCATTCACATAGCCTCTCCTTTCTTCCATTTCAAAATACACAAATGATAAAAATTGTAGTAAAATGGCACAGTCTCCATGGCAACTTAGGCTATTGCATGCTTGCATTCTGCTTACGGGTATAGGAGCAGTCCATATAAGCGTGCATACACTCAGTAATAGGTAAAACCACTGCAAATTTACCAGTTCAAAATATCACGACTTCTTTCATGAACGACACAACAATCGTTTTTAAACGCGTTTTTGTATGAATACATACTTACACAACAGAATATACACAAGCATCTAGAGAAATACATTTATTTGCTTTTTATAGGCTTGAAAACATATGTGGTAGTAAAATTCCATATATAAATCATCTGAAAATGTGGGCATAATGGCATTTTAAATTAATCAACATTGAATTTCGCTAATTGAAATTTTAAAATAAGGAGTTTCTCTAGAGTTGCTTCATTGCTTTGACTATGGAAAACATCAATAGTAAATTAGTTTTTTAATGACTAGTCAACTAGTAAAAATTGCTAGTCATGCAACTCCTGGTGTTGACTAGTTGCTGAAACCCATCAAGAGCAGTGGCCATGAATCCATACTCTTTGTAAATAAACTAGTTAGAAAACAATTAAACATATTGGGTGGCACCTATCTTCATCTTCATCTACTGCTACAGTCAGTCAGGCTCTGGATGATTGTCTGACATTTCTGTTCAAACCTCATGGCTTCTCCACTGACAACTGAATCCAAAGCATTTCCATATTGGCTCTAAGAATCTGATTTTTCTTAAGATATGTTTTTGGGTGCACGACTGACCACCCTACAGCATCCATCTGTCAAAGTTTTACTCAAGCAGTATTAGATAGCCAAATTGTCAAAGGTAAATAGTGGCTATTGTGCTCTGGCTCTGTCCTGGCGTATACTAATCTCATGGTATATAAAATCCAGGCTTTGCTTTCACTTGGAAATAGAAGGTTAATGAAAAAACATACTATCCATAAAGCGTGGCTTTCCCCATGTTGACACTGGTATCAAACACGGCACCCTTCTACTGAAGAGTGGTTGTGAAGCTTTGTAAGGTGGATGTGTCATTTCTAGTGCTGATTAAACTCTTCAGCAGAAACAGTGGGAGTTAAAAATGGAAGGAGGGAAAGAGAGGAAATGCAAGAGAGAGATGAATCTATGTTAGTCTAGGTAGGGAGCATACATTATTCATAAGGGTTTTGTGTGAAGCATGGCCTGCCAGCAAACGTCTCTTCCTCCTTCCGTTCCTTCCTCTCTCCTTACCTTACACCCCATTTCTCTATTCCTTCATTTCTAAAATCCCTCTTCCTCTCCCTAGTATTCTGTCCCTCTCAGTTTCTCTCTCTCACTCTCTCTCTCTCTCTCTCTCACACACACACTTTGCTCAAGCTTCCTCACTGTCAAGCCAAATACAGTCTGATTATACAAAAATAGGCACATTCGACATGGCACAGTGTTACACAACGGTACAGTTATAAACAAAGACTGGCAGACCATGCAAGAAAAACTTAGCACACAATAACTGCAGTATAGCAGCTAAAAACTTGAATTGGTATACAAACAAGATATAGTATTAAAAAGAAATATGATTATAAATAAAAATCAGCTTCTCACTTAAAATAAATATGAACAATTGTGGATTCATTTTGCAGCAAATGTCTCATTAAGATTTATCTGAGAAAGCATAATGATACTTGTATAATGGTATAAAACTACTAAAACTGAAGCCTGTAAATAAATTAATGGTTTCACTTATTAACTCCACATTTGCTGGTTGTGTAGGAGTATAGCACCCAGCCCAGAAGACACAGGGTGCAAGCTTCGGCTGTTGCAGTGCTGGGATGGTGCCACTACATGGTCAATTATACCTGCGTGTGATGCCTGACCTGATCAGAGGGCATGACCCAAACTCAGGTCACTGCTGTGATGGGCCAGCAAATTGTTGCAGCACCACCCTAGCACTGTAAATTATATGAAATTATATGATATCATGGAATCAAGAAATGCTCACAGCATGTGAAATGCCTTTCCTGCAGTGAAAAGGTCATGGTTGATTTTCTCATTAAACTGTCTGAGTATGTAAAGTAGTCACCACTGCTATTTTTAATCATCTAAACAGTAGAACAGTTTTGATTCAATGCATGTTGGTCACTGCCTTATAGTGTTGAAGCCATCACCGCTAAAGCCATGTTTGAGTCAAGAGCAAGACCAGGACACTGAGTCTGAGAAGAAGACTTTTAGTAGTGGTTAAGGTACTGAACTGAGAACCAAAAGTTCCCGGGTTCAAATCCACCTCTGCTAAACTGCGGCTGTTGGGTCCATGTCCATTTGCATTTGTGCCTTGCAATGGATTATCGCCATAGGGTGTATGGGAATAAATGAGTGAATTTATTCATACACTTATAACTGAATGAATAGTCAGAAGCAGTGTTGAAAAAAATAATTAATAATAAAGGTACAAGGTCAAAATACAAATAAGTCCAAAACTGAGAGATCAATACAAAGGACAAGACAACTTTGAGATCAAGAAAGAATACCGTGCAACAATGAACACTGATCAATGAACAACAAAGTGCTTAATACAAGAACTCTTTAAATGTGGACTCAATACAGGTGTGGGTAATGAGAAAGCACCATTATTCTTTTATACTTTATCTGAATGGAGCTCTGATCCCAAGCAGTTGCAGAAATGTCCAAAGCAATAAGGGCCATCCCTATGAGCTTCTAGAAAAAAAAGTGATTAAACATCACGCCGAGTTACTCGAGAGATGAAATAATGGACTGATGAACATTGGGCCATTAAGGCCATGCTTTGTACTCTGTGCCTGATTGTGAGCTTAATACACTACATAATACTTACTCTTCTAATTTGCCTCTGCCTATTATTGTGACATCGCTCAAACAAGCAGAATAAAAAGCTCAGCGCTGGACTTTAATTCTGGTGCCTGGAATTAAAAGCATGTGTTGTAACCCAGGTTTTCCCCATACTGAAAAAGTAGAGACCTTACTTAGTATTGGCTGGGTGACCGACTTATGAGTCACTTTTCCCCTCAAATCATGTATGGTGTCTTTGTGGTGGGAAGCCGGGAATTTGCACGGGTCTCATCCTCTTCCTGTACAGGCGGCTCCTAGGAGACTCTGTGCATAGCTGTGATTTGATTAGGACTGGCATATTCCAGTGTTTGCTTAATTGAGCAGTGAAGTGAGTTCTTTCACTGTTCCCCCTACCCAGGTCTGTCTGATTGAGACAGGCCTCCCCAGGGATGCCTGAGGTGGGCCATTCTGTATATTTGTACCTCTCACTTCATAACCCTCCTCTAGCTTAAGCACGCTTCGCCCATCAGCTTCATATTGTTTCGCACTTACTCTCTCTAACTCCCTGTCACTCAGCTCGATGTGTAAAATTAGCTCTCCTCTCCTACGTCCTCGAAAAATTGCTTTTCCCACAGTGACAGGGAGTCAGCAAGACACAGGATATACAACAAGACAGAGCAAGGAAAAATACAGTGTGAAATAAGAAGAAAGTGCTTAAAGGAACATTGCACCATTTTTTAATCTAATCTGTAACAAGCCCATTTCAGGCTGCATTCAGAGTGGACAAAACCTCCGTGTGCCTGTTAATTGTAATTCACAGACTGGCTGCTGTAATAAAGTGAACTAAAAATAATCGGTCAATTACAAGTGGCAGAGGTGCTGCAGATTTGAACATTGATGGTGCAAATCACCTGTTCCATCACAGCCCATTTTGCCCTGGAGTATAAAATCATATAAATATCAATATAGACCAAACAAATCCCAAGGAAAAAAATCCAGCCGTTACATGATGGATGTGAGTCATGAATGAGAGATTTTGAGAGGGGTGGCGTTGCTGGCCTGCACCCTAAATCCTCCACGCTGCTGTAACCTTTCAGAGAGAAGCCTGAACAAGCTGACCTTTAGCAGAACCCTGTCCTGCCTGTGCACGACCCTGCACAGTGCCTGCAGGAAGACAAGCCTCTGACCTTTAGCCTAGCCACACACACACACACACACACACACTCCCTTGTCTTTCTGTCATTGTGGGAACCTTCCATTTACATAATACTAGTGTAGCGAATTAATGCTACACGAACACCTAAATCTAACCTTAACCTCAGTAAAATAAACCAAATATTTTTTTTATTGTTTTTTTTCAAAGAAATTCTTGTGGGTACATTTGGTCCTGATCTATATTTGACACACACACACAGGGATGTACATTCCGACGCATGTGCATACATGCACACACATGGATGGATGGGACTAATCGTACAGTCGCAGCTGATTCTCGGTCACTTGATGGATCATCGATCTCCACACATTTCTGTCTTTCATCGATGTGATCCAAAAAGGATTTCGGCATGATAGTGGAGTAGTTTGCCATTGCTTTCTCCAACACACGCATACATACACAAACAAATATTCTTAATCACATATAATACAAGTTGCCAGTTGAATTGTAAGACTGACATTTAAGATCACATTATAGATTTATAGATTAATCACACATTAAGACTTTATGTGAGAGGTCATATCACATCTTGAGGATTACTGATGCTTTAGTAAGTAGAAATGTTATCACAGTTGCACTAAGGTAGGAAATGACATTTCTGTTGCACTTGAGAGGAAACAATTCTATTCTTTAAAGACCTGTAAACGGTTTTTGACACAATTATCCACCAAATATTACTCACAAGAAGTCACTTCTTTATCAAATTACCTTAGTAATAAGATTCAGTATAATATTGTTCTGATAGCGTATCTGTCCCACAATAATATACCACAGGGCTCTCTATTAGGTCCATTTTTATTTATTATTTATATAAAAAAATTTCGTTTAAAAACGTCTGAGATACTACATTATTCGACCACCTCGGAGCTTGTTTGAATTCAGTTCTCAATGCATTTTTACTGGAAATATTTGTCTTGGCTCTCCCTGTTTGCTCGATATTTGGAACACTTGCTTAAACTTCTATTAGTTGCGCTGCGCAATGCGATTCATGCCTAATTCATGATTCATGATTCACGATTCAGTAGACAGTGACTCAGTGATTCAGATTCATAAAAGTCCTTGCTCAGTGAAGATCTATGCAGTGTTCATCATGTTTTCTTTATTTTTACGTATATAGTACTCAATTCTTTGGGTAAATAATTCTAAAATGGGTTCTAAAATGGTTTGTAAAGACAGTCAGCTGGAAATTAAAGGAACTGAATCCTCAGCTAGTGCTTATCAAATAATTAACACTGAGAAACGAGGTGCTATTTTACTGCTGAATACTTGCTTTTTTTGTTCAAAATATCATACCTCAGCTGAAACTTGCAGTTTTCATACATCAATTTTATTAATCAACTCTAGGGTTAGGCCACATAATGAAATAGAGGCTCTTAACTCCCTATATCTATTGTATTGTATATTCATTGTAGACTCATTATTTTAGGTCACATGTGCAGAACATAGTAAAAAAAGGCAGGAACAACTCTAGACTCCAGACACACTCATACACCCACACACTGAGTGCACTTTAGAAACACCAATTTAACACACATCTTTTGAATATGGGAGAAAATACCAAGAATAAACCCACATGGACATGGAGGAGGACAAGGAGGACAAGCAAACTCCACACAGGCAAACTCAAACATGGGGATGCTAGAGCTGTACTACCATGATGTCCAATAAACAAATAATTCCCCCAAATAAATTAGCACTGCTTCATTGCATAATTTGGTAAAATTTGCAAGGATTGTGGTAATTAAACTTTCCTATAATATCCCAACACCATCTTTCTGTCAAACTACAACTAACGGCATAGAAAATAAATAAATCTTGCACTGTGTTTTATTTAGCTATATCACCTTTATTAGCCAGGTCAAGCTCAGCAGAAAAAGTTATCATGAATCTGAGACCCCACAGGCCAAAACATGGCTTTGGGTGTGCCAGGACCAGACTGCCAACCCTGTGCTCAGCAGTGCACAGCCAGATGTTTGAGGCTTTGAGCCAAGGCCTGGAGAAGAAAAACAGATGGCTTGGGTGGCTACCCACCTCTCGTCACAACAAACATGACTTCAGACATCTACACGTGATTCATGATCAGCTATTAGCCAGGAAGACAACTGACATGACATGAGCTTAA
The DNA here is from genome assembly GCA_034780255.1 of Parotocinclus maculicauda. Taxonomy (NCBI): domain Eukaryota; kingdom Metazoa; phylum Chordata; class Actinopteri; order Siluriformes; family Loricariidae; genus Parotocinclus; species Parotocinclus maculicauda. The sequence continues at coordinate 3,065 of JAUZSU010191821.1, read as the reverse complement.
TAAGTTCTGTTATGTTCTTGTCTCTGCAATACAATCTGAGACACTATGAGACACCCATCTATGGCTTTTCTAATAGTTAGTAACAAGTGCTGAGGACACACATAGGACAGAATACAGACAAAATAAGTAACTACAAAAGATTTCAGAATGGAATGCAGTTGTATGTCATGCAGACTGAAACTGATCTACCCCTGTCTTTAAACAACATTTAAATTTTGGCTGTGCATAAAGCTCTATCTATAAAGCTATGGCTAAGCCAAGTAAGAGGGCACCATTCAGACTCAAGCCTGTAGTACTGTGATGGGTGACTGGCTAATGTAGGTTTAATGAACATTTAAAATTAAGATTTAAATTGTATCTTTCTTACTCTGTTCATATATATCACACAATAATATACGCTATTTTATTATGAATCTTACACACACTGTGTCAAAGACCATCACAGGGAAAAGCAACACCTGACCTTCAGGTTGTAAGCTCAACATGGGGTAAAAACTCAGACCGTCAGTAATTTGCTGTTTCCAGAAGATGGCTCTTACCACCCAAATCACCCAAGCTTTTATTTTATATTTTAAATAGTAGTAATTCAAATCTTATAATAATAATACACTGCACACAAAAAATAGGTGATATTTCAAGATTAATATGAAGAGGATCCCACAAGAACTGTTGAACAAACTGCTGATCCTGTCCATGCAACATTACTGTCAGTGTGTTTTGGCAGTATTGGGTGATTATACACCCTACTGAACAGTCAATGTGTGGTTCTCTCATCCAGTTTAACATGCTTCTGTTCACCCACATGAATATGGCACTTGCTACTTAATCACAATAATTGAGTTTGTATCTCATTTGTATAATCGAACAACTTTTTGTCTTTTCATCTTGTTTAATGAAATGAAATCTAATGCTTCTTTTGTTTATAGCTTCATGTTCATTTTAAAATAATATCCCATAATTGTTTTATTGTAATAAACTATAAATTACTTAATAACAGTATATATATAATGAAGACCAGAATTGTCTCAGAAATCGATTGCCACAGTTTGTGCCTCATATTTGCAAAAAATCTTATGGTTCAAAAGTTATCAACAAAAAAAGTTCAAAACAATTCTGATGTCCAGGGGACATTACTGCCATCAAAGCCACACAGTGGTCATGCAAAGGCCACTACAGACAAAGAAGCAACAGTGGTTTTGGCAGCCTTTGGGAAAAGTCAGTGACAAAGTAAGTGATGCGTCCTGTGCCTTTTGACTCACCCTGTATTGTTGCTTTGTGTTTTTTAATAATTGCATACTGATTATTATGACGTTATCTTTGATTAACAAGTACATTTTGACAAAACAAAAAAACATGTGAAAAGCTATTAACTAAAGCACATTGTGTCAGATTTAAAAATGCCAAATTTATCCCTAAATAGTACCACTCAAAAATACCAAATGTGGAAGTAAATATACAGCAATTATTAATTCTATCTAATTGATTAGTATACTGTTTACAAAAAAAAATCTGAGCAGTGTAGTTCAGACAACCCACCAACTAGCCCATTTAGAAAACATGCACTTAGCAATTTGCAGTATGATTTGCAGAACTGGAAACTACATGTACAATAATCCCATTTTATGCCAGACTTTGACAAATGAGTGTGGAGATAATGTTCAATGACGTAATTATGGATGAACACTTGATCTGAGCATTTTATTAGTGATCCCTAATTGCTAACATCTGCAGTACTGTTCCATAATTAAGTGTTTTCTCACAATGCACTGGTGAGGGGCAAACTAGCAAACATGAAAAAAAAGCAATGCTTTTCCCTGGTCCGTTGTGTGAGTAAATTTAATTATACACAGGAAAAAGGGACATGCTACTTTCAGGCACGAGGCAGGACATGTATTTTCCAAGATATACTATAATTTCTGATTGGGAGAAATCTAATTAATTTCCCAACAACCACTGAACTGGCGTCAGCAGTTCCACTCTAATTTACACAATTAGAGCAGTACGCAGCTGTGCCTTTGTAAACAACAAACAAACAGTTTGTTAATTGTAGCAAGTCTGGCTGTCATTTCATTATGAGACAGAGGCCGTGAAAGTGAGATAGAGCAGAAACACGTTGAACCAGAACAGCATCAGCATGTAAGCACACATGCGCACCTGCGCAGATGCTTTTGTGCAAGTGCATAAACACACTCTCTCACACAAACGATCACAAACAAGGAGTATGTAAACAGCACAAAGACAAAAAGCCTGCTAATGAGCTGTGTATGTATTTAAATGTTTACAGTAAACATAGGAGGTTCAATTACTTTAGTATCAGCTCACATGGTGACCACCAACTTTATTGTCTAATATGCAGCTGATGTAATTCAGCCTAGAAATGAAAAGTGCTATGTGTCGACCTGCTGTAAATCAATTTTCAAACTGTCCAAGTTAATTACATTTGAATAGTTCTGTAAGCTGCAGGTAAACAACCAAAAAAAAGTGACAAACAATAAGTTTCTTTGCAATTCAGTGCTTCAATGTTAATGCACTAACCAGACTCATAGCCTCTCAGTTTCTGCATGCTTATCAGTTCTTTGCGCTCTTATGAAATACAATTTATTTAATAGGCAGAATATGGTTTAAAATATGTCACATTGCAGTGTTTTGTATAGTCCTCAGAGCATTTTAGCATTTTAATGGCAACTGCAATGGAAATAAAAGAAGTGGCTTCTTTGCTGCTCTTCTTGACAGCACGCCATCCTCTAAAAGCCTTCGTCTCACCATGCGTTCAGATGCACTCACACCTACCCTCTGCCATTTCTGAACAAATCAACACTGGTCGTGAACTGATCTTATAGCTGCATCCTCTTTAGCAGACAATCCTTACTCCTTGCTTGACTTTCTTGGGCATCCCGAAGCCTCATTTACTGAAATTTAACCACATTAATTCTTGATGATTTGATAAATGTTTGATCAAGGTGCTATCTTACAAGCAGCATTGTCCTTATAATAATAATAATAATAATAAGTCACACTTATATAGCGCCTTTCACAATACCCAAGGACGCTTTACATAACAATTA
>JAUZSU010191810.1:0-12048 GCA_034780255.1 Parotocinclus maculicauda | reverse complement strand
ACAATTTGGAATAAGGCTGTAACGTAACAAAATGTGGAAAAAGTGAAGCGCTGTGAATACTTGCCGGATGCACTGTACTTACCAGAAATGATCAGGAGCACTTCACAGCAATTGTTGTTTAGTAGATGGTCCAGCCAGTCTCTTGGTCACAACAATTTGACCCTTGTTAATGTTTCTTTTTACTCCTATACATTTCTCCCGCATTCCACATGTGGACAAACTGTTCACTTATCTAAAATACAAATTTAAAATGTACTGTTGTAATGAGATATTTGATTTGATATTTGATATATTTGGTTTGAGTGTGAACACTTATTAATGTGTCAAGGTGCTCTACTGGATTGAGATTTGGTGACTGTAGAGGTGATTTGAGTACAGTAACTGATTGTCTTTTAAACTCACCTTACTTTCCCATTCTGATGCTGTTTGCAGTCTCCAGCAGGTCATCTTGACCATGTCAACATGCCTAAATGCTTCATCCAAGTTAATTGAATGATTATGTACTGCTCACAAAAAAATAGTCGATACTTCAAAATGAAATCACCCATAATAAAACATTCCCTAATTTTTGAGAGTAGTATATAATAAGTAATTTACATGGCTGAAAATTTATGCTTTATATTATAAATGTATTATGTATTACAAGTGGGTGTTGCTACCATGGCAGAGCTCACTAATTAGTTAGACCTGACAATGCAGCTGATCTTACATACTCTGTTGGGTTTTAATTAATTCACCATTACCCGGGTAATGTGTGCAGTTTGGGATGGAAAAAGTCAATTTGGAGAGCAGAGTGAATGTGGGTTAAGAATGTGAAAACAGACATTTACTTTGCACCTATTAGAATCAATGGAGCCTTACCCCACTGAACCAAGCTTTCACTTTTCACTTAGGATTTTACAAAAAGGTAATACTATTATAAATCAGATATTTTTGTTCCTTTCAAGTAGTGCTTGAGATAACAAACCCTTAGAGAATAAGAAGAGGGTAGATTTGTCCAAAGTTTAATCAGTACCACACAAGGGTACTATAATAAGCCTCGATAGAGTATGGTGGGTTTAGAGGCCGATAGTTTAGTGCTAATGAACAGGGCTTTTGTTAGCAAAAGAGATAGCTGAGATGAGATAGCAGCAAGTGAGAAGTGGTGGCACAGTCTGGGCAGGACTTATGCAACAATGTCTTCTAGATTTAAAATGCCAGAGGAAATGTTAAGCATAAACCACATGTAACTTTGCAGCAACAGCTATTACCTAGAAGTATATCATCAAAGTCCAGGACACATCACTTAATTAAAAAAAAGTTTTGGGTGATGAGTTGTTTCTCCAGTCACACCTTTTAGAACAGCGGTAGTCTTTACAAAAAAGTGCCCAGCCAAGTCACTCGTGATAAGTGTAATCAATATGAGTAAAATGAGAAAATATAAAGAAATATGAGTGTTTTTTGTGTGCGATTTTTTTGATGTACTACCTCTGGTGTCCCATATGTTTGCATATGCGCTACAACATGAGGTTTGATGACATAGGCATGTCTCTAGGCTCGTTGCATTGCTAGCGCTGTCACTAATCATTGTCTATGTCAAATTGGAGAAACTGAGCGCTATCCATTATAGAGCAGTTAGCATGCTGTTGCTAAGATGGCAAAGACTGGGAGGAGGCTTAATAGTGGTCCATTTGTTTTATCTGCAATGTGACTGTTGTCTTATTAAAGAAGGGCAACTTGGAGCAACATTTCAAAACATTGCAGAAAAGCAACAAGAAAGATTTACCCTGCTAAAAGTAGGAGAATACCTGAAAAGTGTAAAAATTAAAGGGTCAGTTAAGCAGCACTGCAGTATTTTTTTTTTGTTTGTTTATAGACTCAACACCAAGGGTAAGGCTACAATGATAGCATCTTATTGCATCAGTTATGACCTTGCTAAACACTAGAAGGCTCTCAAGGGTGGTGGATTTGTTAAGTGTTAGTTGAGGTTGTAGATATGCTCTTTGGTATAGAATAAGTGATATAGGACCTGTAAAACCATTACATGGCAATGCTAGGGAGTGGCAGAGGATGTCAAGGAGCATCTGAAGAAGGACACTGATGCATGTGAGTGTTTTTCTGTCCAGTTCGATGAGACATAAGACTAATGCAGCACAGATATGAATTCATTTGAATGTTTTTTTTAAATATGAGTGCAAAGAAAGAGCCACTCACAATTCTGCCATTAAAAGGACACACTAGAGGCCAAGATATTTACCATGATTTCATGGAATTAGTCAACAAGAGTCAGATGCTCCTTTTTAGGATCATCTCTATCATAAGTGAAGATGTCCCAGCAATGGTCAGCAGCAGTAGTTCATCACAGTGTGAAAAGCAAAATTAATCATCCTAATTATTATTATATAAATCACCAGCAAACATTGCAATGAGGATCGGGTGGGTTTTTCTGGGTCTACAGAGAAGGTTTTTTCTTGCTCACCTGGATGAGACAGGCCCAGAATACACAGACCTGCTGTTGTGCACAGATGTTAGTTAACTTGTTTATATTCTGGGTTGTTGCCTAAAATCAAGGTTTTCTTTTAGGCTTTAACAGCCAAAGCACTAGCAGTGGGTTTTGCACTTAGAATTGCATTTATGTTTTGTTCTTTAGCAGAAACTGTCACTCTCAGGAAACGGTTGAGGGCCTTGCTTAGGAACCCAGCAGTGGCACACTTGCAGAGGTGGAATTTGAACCCTAGACCTTCTGACCCATTGTCCAGTATCTTAATCGCTAGACCTCCACAGACCCAACAGTCACTCACAGATCACAATGTTATACCCAATAAATGTAAGATATAAAAATCAGCATGATCAGTTCAATAAAAATGTTTAAAATCAAGCTACAACTGCTGTCAAGTAGGCAACACCGTGACCTGTAGAACTTCTCTCACATGCAGGCAGAACTGCAGCATCAGGGCATAGACCTTGTCGAGTTTGACAGTGCGCAGTATGAGGAGCATGTTTGAAGCATTATGTCAGAATCAGCACTTTACCGGCTTTGCATCCATCAAGCTGTCGCCAGCTTTCTATGTTTTCCATTTGGTCCAAGTATCAATATAGACTGGGCTACCACCACACTATTATCACAGTTCAATAGCACTGCAGCAACAGACCCTAGCATAACATGCAAAATCACATGACAGTACTGGAGTGAACCTACTGCTTAAACAAAAGCATAGTAACGCCAGAAGATGCACCCTGAAACAGACAGCACCTTTTGAATCAACCTGTTTGAGTGAGTCTGGGTTCTGTTACATGAAAATCTTAAAGTCAAAGTACAGGTCCACAATAACAGATGACGACATTGAGGCCTGCCAATGCAACCAACTTCTACTGATCCCGACTACAAGAAACGACCTGCTTCCTCCCAGTGCCAGCGGTTACACTAACATTTATTTCTACTTTACCCTTTCAGAAAACAACCTTTAATTATACCTGGATTAGTTTTCTGTTTGTAGTGTGCATATTGTATTGGAAATCGACTCACTGGTTCCAAAATTATCCACGCATTTTATGCTTTAAATACACAGCTGTGATTAGTGCCAAAATACATATTTATTGTAGAGGAAATAATTATTTGATCCCTTGCTGATTTTGTAAGTTTGCCCACTTAAATTGATATGAAGAGTCTATAATTTTAAGGGTAGGTTTATTTTAACAGTGAGAGATAGAATATCTAAAAGAAAATCTATATACATTTATTTGCATTTTGCGGAGAGAAATAAGTATTTGATCCCCTACCAAATATTAAGAGTTCTTGCTCCTACAGACCAGACTACAGAGCTCTCAATCAACTCCTTACCTGCATTAAGGACAGCTGTCTTAAATTGTTAACTGTATAAAAGACGCCTACCCACAGACTCAATTAATCAGTCAGAGTCTAACCTCTCCAACATGGGCAAGACCAAAGTGTTTCTAAGGATGTCAGGGACAATATTATAGACCTGCACAAGGCTGGAATGGTGCTGGTTGAGAAGGAGACAACTTTTGTTGTCATTGTAAGAAAATAGAAGAAATACAAAATATCTGTCAGTCGACCTCGATCTGGGGCTTCATGCAAAATCTTACCTTGTGGGGTATCCTTGATCATTAGGAAGGTGAAAAATCAGCCTAGAACTACACGGGGGGAACTTGGCAATGATCTTAAGGCAGCTGGGACCACCAAGAAAACCACTGGTAACACATTACGCCCTAATGGATTAAAATCCGGATCAAGAATGCACATGTGCAGGCCCGTCTGAAGTTTGCCAATGAACACCTGAATGTTTCTGAGAGTGATTGGGAGAAGGTGCTGTGGTCAGAGAGCTCTTTGGCATTAACTCGCCGTGTTTGGAGGAAGAGAAATGCTGACTATGACCCAAAGAACACTGTCCCCACTGTCAAGCATTGATGTGGAAACATTATGTTTTGGGGGTGTTTCTCTGGTAAGGGCACAGGACTACTTCATCGCATCAATAGGAGAATGGATGGAGCCATGTACCGTAAAATCTTGAATGACAACCTTTTTCTCTTCGCCAGGAAATTAAAAATGGGTCGTGGCTGGGTATCCAGCATGACAATAACCCAAAACATACAGTCAAAGCAATAAAGGAGTGGCTTAAAAAGAAGCACAATAAGGTCATGGAGTGGCCTAGCCAGTCTCCAGACCTTAAACTTATGGAGGAAGCTGAAGGTCTGAGTTGCCAAGCGACAGTCTCAAAATCTTAATTATTCAGAGATGATCTCCAAAGGGGAGTGGACCAAAAGTCCTCCTGTCATTTGCACAAACCTCATCATCAACTACAAAAAAAGTCTGACTGCTGTGCTTGCCAACAAGGGTTTTTCCACTAAGTATTAGGTATTTTACTATTAGGTCTTGTTTGCTAGAGGGATCAAATACTATTTCTCTCTGCAAAATGCAAATACATTTATATATTTTATTCAATGTCATTTTATGGACTTTCTTTTAGATATTCTATATCTCACTGTTAAAATAAACCTACCTATAAAATTATAGACTTTTTATATCTTTGTAAGTAGGCAAACTTACAAAATCAGCAAGCGATCAAATAATTATTTCCTTCACTATAAACAGGCACCTATCTGCTACAACTGGTGCATCATGTAATTATGTATGTCATCCTGTACCTTTATTTTGATACACTCAGTTTCATGCCATGCTTCATATTTAAACTGATATCTCTGACTGACTGTCCAGCACGTGGGTTCAAAAAAGGTTACGATAAACATCATGTAGAAATACAGTTATCCTACAATCATCACAAAGCTTACATTATGTCTTTTTAATAATACAAGTCATACACAGTTTTACACTGTCTATACAGCGCCGTCAAAAGTCTAGAGCAAGTCCATCTATTATTATTTTACTAGCTTAATGATGTACATTTTTGATAGCTGCAATTTATTTTCTGCACAATTTCTGTTACAGCATGGTAAAATACATTTCCTGTCCATTGAAATTGCAATCTATTTAAATTTAAATATCCTTAACCTTCCTTTATCTTTACTTTACGCTTATTAAATTTCCACTCTCTCATCTTTGACCCATCTCTGTCTCCACACCTCCCTCTCTCTTCCCTCCACCGCAGGGTTAAGAGACCAGAATCAGAGATAAGTAGGCTTTCATTATCAGACTGATAATAACAGAAGGTATTTATTTTTTCAGCAACTAGAATGTCAACATATAATCTTAAAGGTACGTGATTATTCAACTAGTATTGAGCATGATTTTGGTTAATCCCTAAACTATGGTCATAATACAATTCTAAACCTAAGATGTGACTTTTATAGCTCATTTATTCACAAGAGGGTCTGACTGCCTGCTTGTTTCCTGGTATTTCCTTATGTCCTCATGTTCTGGAATAACTAATTAATGGAACAGTGTAGTTGTTACTGTCCTCTTTATAATAAATAAAGGATCATTTAATAAACAGTACAAGCTGTTGATATATTAGATAACCTAGATAATACCTAGATAACCGACCTAGATAATTTAACAAATTCTAGATTTTATGGCAAGTTATTTTACTAAAGAATTATAAAGTAAATATACACTGCTTACAAAATATTTAATTATTGGTTATTTCATTTTGAAATATCCCCTAATTTTTGTGTACAGCATATATTCTTCAAGCAAGTATGTGTATTCACTTGCTGAGGCTAGTAAATTGACTACTCATGCTTCAATATATACCATCTGGAGAAACAGGAAATGAATTACCTTATCTGTCAACAAGTAGTGGTGAGTAATATAAAACTATATTTACTTGTTACATTTATGTAGGAAACATTTTGGGAAAAAAATAACTTTTCAGAATAAATTTAAGGCACTAGGTTTACTCTTACCTGAATACATTTATAAAGAAAAATGTTCGTTTTTTTCTTTTGTTGTGTAAGGTTTTTTTTTTTTTTAGTATTCTGACTTAAATTTAAATGTCTGACTAGGATCTCAATTCATGTTTGAATATTATTATTTTTAAACCCATGCACACTGTGCAGTTTGAGGCCAGTCTGTGCAGGTGTGTGAAAGAATACAAATCAATTTGCGAAGTATGTCAAACAAATGCAAAACAGAACTTATTTTAAAGTTAATGATCAGCGAGTGTGACTGATCACAAAAGACTTTCATTCTCATATACATTAACTTAAAATAATGCATTTGAATAGACATGCAGTTCTGTCTCAGGCAGATAGGTGAACGTTGTGGTCTGATTGGATACTTGTCACAAGAGGGCAAAAAAGTGCTTATCCGCTGCTCTATAAAAAGCTCTCAGAGAATATTTTGTATTGTACCTTTTGGTGAGAGATTGTTGATTGCTAGACATGTCTCTACAATGTACATAAAGACGTTCTGCCCAGTTGGCAGACGCACATCATTGGCCTGAGAAAAATGGGTTGGTCGTTTCGACTAATTGCTAATTAATTCTGACCTAGCTGTTAAGAGGTCTTGGGAGAAGTGGTTCTGTGAGGGCACGCATACACTGCAAACAGGCTCTGGATGGCACAGACAGACCACCAGTACAGATGATCGTTTGATCCACCAGCAAGCATGAGCAGCTCCCACAGATTCATTGTCCACTGTTCAGACACAGGTGGCACCTTCACTACACACCGCTGTCTCTGCCTGGTCAATCTCCATGCTCTTAGGAGAAGAAAATTTGTGGTGTAATTATGTGTGTAATTATTCTTCGGTTAACTGCGCTGGTCATCTAGTATCAGGATGTACTTTAAATTTACTTTAAATACTCGATGCCTTTATTTTCTATAGTATGTATTTACTTTATCTAATTAAACACTATTTATTATATGCATTAATTATTTGGGAAATTGCTTTAAAATTTACATAAGTAAAATTATAAAACTTTTATTTGAGTGAAATTTGTGCTGCTTTACCTACCTCTGTCAACAAGGTACGAATACTGATGCCTGTTCTGAAACGATTCCATTCCACGCTTTGCTTATGAGTTTGTCCTGCTCCAGCAAGTTTGTTTCTGTTCACAAAATTGCTGCTGATCTCAGAGTCCACCTACGTACTAACGGTTAATAGCCATTATAAAACTGCTAGTTCTGGTTATAAAATCAAAGTGGCTGACCCAGGAAAAAAAGCACATATATTGTACCATCAATGCACACAGCTGTCACTGCTTAACAACAACTGAATTCTGTAATAAATAGATCAAGTTTAATGTATTCGATTGAATAACAATTAAAATTAACCATAGGACATGTAATCAAATTTAGAAATGAGGAGGGATTGTAAACTGACAAGTTATTCAGTACTTTTAAATGTGGTTTGCGGAAAAACATCTGTTGGCTTTTTATAGAGTCACCCAAACTGAGCTAAAACAGTTTTATCATAAATCGTGTGCCACCCACTGTACAGTGAAAAAAGTGAATTCTGGGTTCAGCAGCTCATTGGTTTTTATGTTGGTCTGACCACATATAGCTTACATTGCAAAAGTATAATGTATTATGAATGCTTTTAATAATACATTTATTTGCTAAACACTGACATATTTAATTAAATTGTTTAGTCTCGATTTTATAAAAGCACTAAGCTTCCTGGAGCCATGCATTACAATGATTTTATTGCGACCTCTCATGGCTGATTGCTTTATTTTATAAGGTTCATCTGTCACACAGTGCACTTCATACTTCTACAATTATGGACTATTGGTTTTATACTCATATAATTAAGCGGCCTCAATATTAATACACTGCTCACAAGGTAGGGGATATTTCATTATATTTAATTTTTGTGAGCAGGTATGGAACATCTACACCTTCTTAGTTAAACCAACTGTCCAGAAACTGAACCTGACAAGGGACTGGAGGTTCACAGACTAATAAACTGTGCAATGAATAAAATTACTTCAATTAGTAACTTTATAACTCTGATCACTGATGTGATGAAAATGGTTCACCACCAAGTACATGCTGCTGAGTGGCTGGTGAGTGTATATTTATTTAGTATTTAATGCTAATGTAATATCACTGCAGTACCGTGGTTACCAGGGTTAATGTCTGATAAATTAATTTATGGTGGTTTATAAAGCAGCACGATGGCTCGGTGGGTAGCATTGCTACCTCACAACAAGAATGTCTCGGGTTCAATCCCAGGTTAGAGCAGCCCGGGTCTTTCTGTGTGGAGTGTGCATGTCCTCCCACAGACATGAGTGTTAGGTTAACTGGTGTTTCTAAAGTGGCCCTTAGTGTGTGACTGTGTGTGTGCCTTACGATGGATTAGTGACCAGTCTAGGGTTGTTGCCCTTGCGCCCAGAGTTGCCAGGTGGGCCCGTGACTCCGTGTGGATTAAGCAGAAGATAATGGATGGATTGATTGATGGTTTATAAATTATTATAATCATAATTTGAGTCATTACCACTATATATATCACTATATATTTCCTACCATCATACCAACATAAAAGTAAGCCAAAACAAATGTTGGTTGAGCTGTACCATGTGCATACATGCTTAAAAATATCTTAATAAGTATCCATGTTTCTAGTCACCGACAACTTATAAAGGTTAATATGTAAGGTATCTTCAAAGAATATTTTGCATATTACAAAATGATTTAATCAGAGAATTACACAGTATTAAAGAAAGGCCAAATGCTACTACCTCTTAAGACACCATGTGAGAATTTATCATTAAAATTGAAACCCTGAAAGTCACATAGTTTTTTCAAAGTCTAGCAAAGTCAACATTTTCATATTCCAGCAAGATTTTTTTTTATATTTTCCCAGATAAATGCCCTGTTGCACAAGTCGATTTTGATCAGTATAACCACAATCTCCTTAAATTTCTGCATCCCTGTACCCTGATGGCAGGTTTTGTAGTAAATATCAAAATAATAATTGAAAAATAAGGGGGTCCCCTGCTTTGTCAATTATTTAAATCATTTTTTAAACCACTGGAGCCAGGAAGATTAACTATCTTAGACCATTGACTGACAGCCCGTTCCAGGTGCCGGGATTCGAGTTGCTGCCGGAATGATGGACAACTTTTGTCATAGCAGCAAACAGGGTGACAGGGCATTCTTTGAAATGTGAGGAAGAGGAGAAGGAGAGATTGCAGGAGGGATTGGGTGAGGTATGAATGTGTGTCTTCTGAATGACTGGGTGTGACAGCACATAGTCCCACATAACACAAAACCCAGATCATCTCAGGATCATCTGCTGGTATCATTAGTCTAATATTTATCCCTCTAAAAGGAGGAAATAGTAAGGTAGTCAGGGAGTGGGAATATATACAAGGAAGTGGTGGTGTAGGATTACTGAGCAGAAGGTTGAGAGTTCAGGTCCAAGAACTGCCAAAATGCCACTGTTGTGCCCTTTAGCAAGACCCTTAACTCAGTTGCCACAAGTGTACTATTGTAGAAAACATCAGCTGTGGGTTGCTTTGGCTAATGTCTAATGCATAATTCTGTATTTGGCACTGGTGCTGGTTCTGATGATTTAATTGAAATAAGAGATGCACAGTGTATCTAAAAAAGTTCTATAACTGACAACGTAAGACCAAAGTGCTCAAGGACCCTACTTGGCACCACCATGACTACTATATAAACTCAGGAGTAAAGATATTAAGAGTGCATTCATTAACACAACAACGAGTGTGTTTACACCCTCTAGTTAACCTGCACTCATCAGATGGTTATCTGTATGTAAATAGCTTAATCTGATTTAAGTCCTGAATTAAGGACTAAGCCCAGGACCTTCTTGCTGTGAGTTGACAGTGCTACCCACCGAGCCACCGTGCTGCTCAATTTAAATGCAAAATGTCTACTAAACACATTTTAATATATCAACGGCCATTTCTGGTATTCCGTCTAAAATTATTATTGACAGAATACAGAAACAATTTCTAAATATCCATAATTTTTGTGAACAGTATATTTCTAATATATACATAGGCAGTCTGATAGGCAGTCTGCATAGGGTATAGTGTAACAAAATTTCTCAACAGTCAGTGTACACACATCCTGACAAAGAGAGACCATTATCTACATCACTGGACACATCATCACATAGAATCAATTGCCTTTTAGTTTATTTTCAGCTAGTCTTAAACAGGATAGTCATCACAGTCTTTCAAGCATTCTGTTTGTAATGAACTCGTATCTCAAAGGAGGTATGTGTTGGTACTCACTATCCCACAATAGTTATTATGTGATAGTGAAGACTAGGCTTGAACACATCTATTGTAGAAAGCCTCAGACATTCCTTTTCTATGCCTAATGCATAACCAACTAGCCCTCTTAAGAAGTTATCACTATTCCTGAAGGCAATTCAAATCAATATGATGGGGAGAGTACACTAATTTGTATTCTCTTGCAATGCTTGAAAGAGGGAGGGAGACCAGCCATCAGTTTTTACAATCAGGCTCTCAGTGAAACAGAAACAGGCTTGCCTCATTCTGCCTCTCTCAACAACTTGGAAGGATTGGGTCTGAAAAGTGTCATTATAGTGACAGGATCCATAGAGTTGATTTTAAAAGGGCACGATTAAGTTTAAGGAGGAAATTTGGGGAACAGATGAAAGTTATTATTTCTGTTTTGGCTGGGCTTGGAAGGGGAGTAGGATAAAAGAGAAAAAGAGGGAGGGGAGAGGAAGTGTAAAAAAGCAAAAGGCAGTCACACAGCTGAGGCCTGAACCTCGCCTTTCAAACTACTGAAAGCATATCTATGCTTTGGAAAACTGCAATATGGGAGGTAAAGAACACACACAAACACACACGCAGTCTTGTCAATCCTTTCCGAGGACTTTCAGTTGACGTAATGATTACTATTTAGACCTCAAACCTTATCCTCTGTAACCTAAAGCAAATCTTTTCACTATTTTGGTTTTTCCAAAGAAAGCTGCAATTTCTGTAAAAAAGTAGTAGTTTTCCTTGTGGAGACCAGGAATGTGTCCCCATAATGATGTCGGATATTTCTATTTTTGTGAGGAATGGTAATATTTGAACTATTTTTTTATTTAAAATATATATATATATATATTTATTATTATTGGAAACACCACTTACAATGTCACTGTAGCTACTTAATGTTACTTATACTTAATTGCTACTTATGTTCATCTATACTTAACCCTATGCCTTAGTAACCTACCATATATTTTTGCTCAAATTGTTAAAGGCCATTGTAGTTTTAGTGTATTAAAAAAAGTTTCCTTAGGAGGATCAGTAAAATGCACATTTAGATCCCACAATGATTTGCAATCTAAAGTAAGATAAAACAATAAACACACACAGTCACATTTCCCTATCCTAGCGGGGACTTTCAATTAATATAATTAAAACTAATTAAAACTTCTTATACACTGAAACCTAAACATACCTTCAGTAACTGTATTTAGATCTTCAGACTGTTATCAGACTCTTCAAAAAGACTTTGCTCCAAACAAAGTAATAGAAACATGATACTGTCACGCCCATGGGCTGCGTCACTCGGCGCAGCCGCGCGTCATTCATGTGCTACAGCTGGGACTGCTCTCGCGCCCGTACTTAAGCTCGCGCTGAGCGTGGT
>JAUZSU010191809.1:4113-23679 GCA_034780255.1 Parotocinclus maculicauda | reverse complement strand
AATATGTTACATAGCACGTCCCGTCTTGTAACATAGGACATGTTCGTTTAATCGGACCAGCCGGTTATTAGGACCAAAACGATCGCGTCCCGATGTTAACCGAAATCAACTGTAATAGTCACTTTTCCTCTCTGGTATCATGTGACTCTTCAGTGGGGAGCAGGTGTGTTAGAAGCATGAGTGCTGCCGGTTGTGGGGAGCTACAGTTAACTGAGGAAAATGCCAACGTGTAATGTGACATACTGAAGCAGACCATGATCCCCTCCCTTTGGAGACCCAAAACCTATTGATGTCTGTTGTGCATGATCAAATACAAGTGGAAAAAAAAATGACTACTACAAACAAGTTTTCATATTCTGACAACCCTTTGTATAAACACATTGAAACGTACATTTTCATATACGGTTTAATTTCTTGGAATCACATCAGCTACACATTAGAATTTTATATAAAAATATAATAAAAAAAAAAAACAACCTTACTCATGCAACCCTCCCAAAGCATTAACAACAAATGCCCTCTATATATTATCTGTTTAGTGCCTTTCTATGTAATTTGCACTTGCACCCATACCTATGGAAGAAATTCTGAAACCTCATTCAAACCAATGAAAGTAAAATTTGTGTTTCTCCAAATGCTGGCCATATTTGTGTAGCTGACTTAAAAAAACATAAAATCCCAAACAATGAGTTGGGTTGTACAACAAAAAGTACTTTAAAAACGCCAAACTCTGCTGTTACCTTACACTGTAGTTGGTATTGATTTTAATAGGTTTAATGGGTAATTTAGAAGTAGATTGATGAATAATGAGGTTACCTTTACCAGCAAGTAATAATCAAAGTACTCCCGATTACATTATGAAAGAACTCATTTGTAATGATAGTCTTTTTCCAGTAAAAAACCCAATGTTGTCTAGCACAGAAAATTAGTCTGGCTTTCATATTGAAGCTTAAAGTCATTTTGTTACATGTGGTTGAAAAAACGGTGAAAATGTGTGTAAACCTAGTAGTTCAGTGAACCATTCATTTAAGAAAAAGGAAAAAAAAAAAAAAAAACATTGCTCAAATGTTTATTCACTGAAAACAAATGCAGGCTTACTTGTTTAGGAACTGGTGCTGTACTGACTGAAAGGGAAAGAAAAAAAAAGCTTAAATCAGCATGCAACATCACAGTTCTCATTATCACTTACCAGCAAAGCGAGGCCAAGAAAGTAATCAGACTGGCTGTACTAGGGCACATAAGGGTGTGTACAAAACATGTATAACGAAAACAAGATTCAACAAAGTTTAGATATAAACCATATTGCTCATGTATTTTTGTCTGTAATATTCAAAAATAATAGACTTAACACAGAAGGAGGTTTTCTTGGGGTAAGAAAGAGCAAAAAGCAGACTATGGTTGTTTGAAAAAGCCAAAGTATGTAAACGAAAGATAAGGGGGAAAAAAAGTGTCAGGGACCTGCTGATCCAGAAGGAGGGGGAGCTCCAGCTTTCTGCCACTCTGTGGCTTCAGCAGCCAGTCTTCTCACATATGACTCATCTACACTCAGCAATATGTTCTCTGGCTTTATGTCTGTGTGGATAATTTTACACTTTGTGTGCAGGTAGTCAAGGCCCTGTAGAATCTATAACAGTAAGCAGAAGTGTCAAATTGTCAAAACTGGCAATCCATCAATAATAAATGCAAAATTACACTCATTTTAAACACTGCAGATCTAGCCCTAAAAAAAACAAACTACTGCCAGCAAAAATGTATCACCTTCACTGATTATTATCTGTCATGCAAAATTAAAGCTTGTAAAAGAATGTTACCTGGCGAATGATGCTTTTGACACAAGGAAGGGGTAAACCCTGATAGTTTGACTTGATAATCCACTTTAGTAAGTGGTGTCCCAACACTTCAAACACCATACACACATCTGATAGGTTAAGTTAAGAATGCTTTTTCAGTAATAATAGTTAGCACATACAACCTTTTATTTCAGACATTTCATGAATCGCTGCCTCTAAAGCATATTTGAGGGACTGTTTTGGTGCAGCAGTTTAAGTACTGGGCAACTGAACAGAGGTAAAACAGCACTGCAAGGCTGCCACTGGTTTGCCTTCAAGCATTCCTTAATGCAAAATGGCTTTGATTGAGCTTGTAAGTTGGTCTGGAAATGTATGCGTGTGTTGATTGATGATAACTGATCATAGTTTTGGTTGGTGGAGCTTAACGTTACTTCAGCTCATCAGCCAGGTGTGTCAATATGGTATCCAATGTTGCATTTAGATGAAGCTAATTGGTCCCATCTATTAACTATATACATTTTGGGACTGTGACAGTCATACACTGTATTAAACAACATCAAATTGTCTCCAACAAGGGCACTGTGTGGTTCCAGTGACTCAGTGGGTGCAGTCAGAAGTGCACCCTTAACAGTACAGCAGTCCCTCATGAAGTTTAACATGGATTACTGTTGTAGTGTGAGGAATAATCTCCACCCACCCCCATTTTGGTATCAAACCCCACATCCCTGGTTTCAAACACTGGCCACCCAAAAATAGAAAACATGTCACCTCCATACATTGTAGTAGTATCTCATAAATTCATCATAAATTGTAGATGTATCCTGTAAACAGATTATAACCACAATTTTCTGGAATTGGGAGGTAATAGCACCACATGCACCAAAGTGCCACCCCCTGTGCCAGCAAAAAAAAAAAAAAAACCAAACAACCACCATTTTCCTAATAACACAGGATACGTGTTCCATTGACTCCTGAGATTTTGAAGTCGTCCAACAGCTGAACCACCATCTCTCTGTTTGGGTCATCGGGGTCTGTGTTTCTAACCTAAAAAGATAACAGATAGAATAAACATTGTACATCTGTTTTGAAAATGTATCAAATAATTTGGAAAGTGTTTCAAGATGTAATCAAGACAAAAATGAGGTGATAAAATCAATTTTGAATTATTTCCAGTCTGCATCTGGATTCCACAAAGAGTGAGTCATTTGCTAAATTATAACTGGCGGCAGAGTGTCTAGTATCGTCAAAAAGGCAAGTAATTACTCTAATTCCCTGACAGACGTCAACTACCATAAATATAGTGGCATAAAAGCAGTAAAGCAGCAAGCACAGTTCCATAAAATTGGTAATGACTCCAGTGTAAAGTAGGACATGCTTTAGCTACAGCATGTCAATTGTTTACATTTCTATTTTAATTGCATGGATTTACAATTGTGATTAACATTACTGGCAGCATTGATTGCTCAACATAAAAATCCATTATTGTCAGAGTGAATATGTAGCAACTTTATATTTTTGAATATTTTAAAGTCATGTCCAACCATAGTCAACAAAACACATGACGTCACCATACTTGCAATCATTAAAAAAAAAAAACAATAATAAAGAAGAAACCTAGTAACTGACAGACAAATTTAAAAAGGTACCCAGTGGCGGCAACAAGACTCCAAAAATTTTTGCATGCATATTTGAGCTTCTTGCACCTGTCTGCTGGTAGATTCTTCCACTCCTCTAATGCAGATGCCTTAGGTTCTTGAATATTTCCAAGGTTCATTTTTCCAATAGCAGTTTACACATCTCTCCAAAGGCTTTCAAGTGAATTGAGATTTTTTTAGACCTCCAGTGCCAAAAACAGCAAAATGGATCCTCGAGCATGTTTCACTATACGTAGAGTGTACATTTCCATACAAACCTTATTTGTCATATATAAACATAACACTGGTGATGCACTGACAATTGTCTAATTTGTAATAGTGCATTTTCCCTAAAGGATTGTGGTGTGTCAATGCATGTTTTGTCAAGGTTCAGCAGCTCTTTTTCATTTCTTTCTTTAGCAGTGAATTCCATCTTTGGCCTTTGCCCATAGTGCCTGGTTTTGTTCAGCATGCAGCACATGGTACGAATTGAAACCATCACTTCGGATGTTTCCAGTTCAGCCTGGTTTATTTACAACATTTCAAACCAACTTTCATAGGATTCTCTCATTCATTTCTTTTTTGTCCTGGAAGGTTCTTGGCTGTTCCATGAGTAGCAAACGTCTTGATAATATTTCAAATGTCTGGATGTCAAGGTCTTAGTCTACTTGTGTTTGGGGAGGAAATGGCAATTCCTCAACCTGCTCAGACAGCTCTCTTGTTTATGCATTGAAAGAAACCGGGAAGAAAATGTATGCTTTGTAAACATAACAACCAAAATTAATGGTTGGAGGCTAATTGCAGTCATGTTAGCACTGACAATGTAGGGACAGGCAAGTCCAATTTCTAATCATAATTTAGTGTGATTTTGTCCTTTGTTTTAAATGAACAAATGATTCTATATCATTTTAATTGTTATCCCTTTTCCTGTCAAATTTGCATTTTGTTACTTTGAGACTTGTGCTTTTCTGTTTCAAAATCATCATTTACAAATGTTGAGAGGCAGTACTCACAGATCTCAGCAGCTTTATCTCATCCAGGGCTGTCTCTGTGTAATGTTCTGCACTCTTCACCACTTTCATTGCTACAAATCGCTTCCCTCTAAGCACAGAGAACAGAGGAATGTGACAGACAACAAAAACAGGAATAAACAAGGGACAAGAGAAAAGACAATATGACCAAGACAACAATAAGGTAAACAATACACAAGAAACTGGTTACTTATAGTTGTCTGTGTTACAAGAACAAGACTCACTGGATGTCCCAGGCAAGCCACACTGTGGAGAAATGGCCCCAGCCCAGCTTCCGGATTACATGGTATTTCCCATTATATAGGTCTCCTATTTTCACATGGTGGTAGCCTCCTGGAAAAAAAAGGAAATATGACCGGCAATGTTTAAACAGAAGTACTTAACTAAGAATAATCAGACCGCTTTGACTCACACACTGTTCTCTAAAAAAGGGTTTCCATGTTTTCATTTGGTTTAGGATTCATCACTTAGAAGTGGTGTAAAGGAACGGTAATCGCAAAAAGCAAACACAATGTTCTGAATTTAAAGGCCCCTAAAAACTGCATTACAAATCAAAACAGATGCAGCACACCTTTGCAATAGTCATTGGGGTCTTCCTGCTCCTCATCATCAGAACCCAAAATCTCTACATCAGGCTCCTCCTGTTGAGGATCTGCAGGTAATGGCTGCTGCAGCTGCGACGCCCCTCTAGGGTGATGAGTTGGCCTGGAGAAAAAAATGAAAAATTTAAATCCATGCTTATGCAAATTAACTAGCACTTGACAATTATTACTCGGGTTAGGTTTTTGAGATTCTAGAAGAACCCTTGTTACCTCAACATGAATTTAATAAAAATCTCTCGCTCCCACTCTTTCATTATACATAACCTATGAAAAGCTTACAAATACATTGGTTCCTCAGTTCTCGAACACCTTGGAACCAATTCAATTCTTGACTCATTTTGACAAAAGAAAAAACGTATTTCAGTTAATTTACCAGTAATCAGTATTCACTGCACTAGCTTTAACTTGCACAAGTCAAGCCACAACTCCTTTCAGCTGAAACTTCAGGATTCAGGAGTTCATGACTAATTCAAGTTCACAATGGCCCTGGCTCAGAGAAGATCCCCACTGTGTTTAGTCCATCTTTTTTATTTTTATACACATACACAATTAGTGCCATTAACTCTCCATGGGTACTAAAAAAACAACCAAAAGCAAATCAGGACTTAAATGCTCAAGAACACAGATTGCTGTCATTTTAGCAGCTTGCTATCAATTTCACCTTTCAATCTATTGCTCACTAAACTTGCATACACTTTAACACTATTATAAAATAGATTTAAAGATTTTGGCCAAGTGTATTTTAAAATAAGTGTTTTAAACATTAATACATTACAACATTTTCTTTAGAATTTCAGGTATGGTTTTTAAGTGAGAGAGCAATGAAATTTAACAGAAAATACATTACCTATTAATACAAAAGGCTGATACTATAGTTAAAATAAGTACACATTTACTTCTAAAAACACAAGTGTATTCATATTATCCTGTACTTGGTCTAATTTCTCATCAGATGCATCACTTAACAGTGGGGATGGTGTTCTTTGGGTCATAGTCAGCATTTCTCTTCCTCCAAACATGGCAAGTTGAGTTAATGTCAAAGAGCTAAAATTTTTTTTGTCTCATCTGACCACAGCACCTTCTCCCAATCACTCTCAGAATTATCCAGGTGTTCATTGGCAAACTTCAGATAGGCCATTACAGCGTAATGTCTTACCAATGGTTTTCTTAGTAACTTTGGTCCCAGCAGCCTTAAGATCATTAACAGGTTCCTCCCTGTGTAGTTTTAGGTTGATTTCTCACCTTCCTCATGTGTCTTTTACCCCACAAGGTGTCTTTTATACAAGTGACTATTTAAGACAGCTGGCTTTAATGCCGGTAACAAATTGATTAGTGGGTCTAATTGGTCTGCAGGAGCCAGAACTCTTAATGTTATGTAGGGGATCAAATACTTATTTCTCTCTGCAAATATTTATATATTTTATACACTGTAATTTTTCGGATTTTCTTTTAAATATTCTGTCTCTCACTGTTAAAATAAACCTACCCTTAAAATGATAGACTTTTATATCTTTGTAAGCAGACAAACTTACAAAATCAGCAAGGAATCAAATAATTATTTTCTCCACTGTAAATCTAAACTAAACAGGGTGAAAGGCTGTTTGGGTAAACACACTGTGTGCCTCAAATAATCCAAATAACCATATTATCCAATAACCCACATTAATTCAATCCAATAATCCACATTAAATACTGCCATAGGTTAAATTGTACACCATATAAATGCCTTCTCAAAAAGCCCATCTGAATTTCATACTTTTCGTCCCATGATTTTTCATTAATTCTTCCTTCATATAGTCTCAGTCTACGTTTTTGGCAAAACATGCCACCTATACTATATATGTATAGTATATACCATAGGTATCTAAATGTAGAATGTAGTATAATATAGTAAATAGATATCTAATTTACATGGAAAAGAAATCCCAGTACACAGTATGCAGTAAAGCTACAACTTAAAGATGACTAATGTATCTGTTCTTTTCTTGTTATTTAACATACATTTGCACATTTGCACATGTGCCATATGTGCCAAATGGGTTTAGATACTTGCAATAATGTGCCCTAATATATATATATATATAATGTATATAAAAAAACAGTGGTTTATGTATCTGTTCTTTCCTCTTGTTATTTAACATACATTAGAGAGTGAGAGTGAGAGAGAGAGAGAGAGAGAGAGAGAGAGAGAGAGAGTGAGAGAGAGAGTGAGAGAGAGAGAGAATATTTATATAAAAAACAGTGTTTTTTGCATTCACTTACACTTGAATGAACTTGCGATTGGAAAACCATCTCTGGTCAGCTTCATTTAATTTGTTAATAACCATGGATTTATACATTTCATTTGTTTGCAGGAAGAATATGACAAAACAACACCTGAAACACTAAATCACTTGTTATTCTTTCTGCCAAAACATTTTTGTGGTGAAAAAGAATGGCAACATTACAAAGTGGTAAATGCTTTTGTGTATTTGTGCATTTGTGTTGCAGACCTGAAATGCTGGAATTTTTGTTTATTAGCAATTAAATGTGCTCAGACAAACATGAAATATCTCAGGTTCATACTGTCTGTCGTAAAAATAAAATTAAATGTGTAAGTGTAAGAAACACTTTTATTTTAATTTATTTTTAATTTTACATACTGTCCCAACTTTTTCTGATTTGGGGTTGTACTTCCAACAGAACACCTTTGGGATGTGGTAGAACTGGAGATTTAAAAGTGCACCTGAAAAATAAAGGAAAACAGAAATCTACAGGAATTGTATGCTGCAATCCTATCAAACTGGAGCAGATTCTCAATGGAATGTTTCCAGACCCATGTGGAATACAAGCCATACCTGTTTCGGATGCCAAACGTAGCTTTACCTAACATTTGTATAATGTTTACAATAAATTGATATGTGAATGTTCTGCCCTTTTCCATCAGGTAGAAAATAATTTTCTCAATAGAGCACCTAAATATATGGATGCTATTGACAGTGGGGAACTATGAAAATGGATCAATGTATATTGTTTTCTCTGTTTGGACAAATTCAAGACTGTTATTGGCTCAAGAGGTTCCTAAATCAGTGAAAGGATGAGTCAATAATCTAAAAATTTGTAAAAGTATGTTTAAAGTTATAACAGCAGATAATGTGTGTTGGGGTTAATTGTCCTACAAAATTGTTTTACAATAGCTCTCAGGTCAAGAACACAAGATTCTCACACCAGATGACTGTGTAGTTAGTCATAGGACAAGTTTGCTTAATTGTTTGTTTTATCACAGTAATTGTTCTTCTGGTGATTAGGTATTTTGGGGTCTCGAGTAAAACAAGGGGTGGAGACACGAAAGCAAACAAGGAGACAAAAACAAACACACATGCCAGCATTGCCATGGGAACCACAAATCCATGGAAAAACATTGAGTATGTTGCAGCAAAGCCCCACCACCTCTTGCCTTAGCTTAGGGCTCCTTAAGTACATGCTCAAACTGAAGGAGGCCTTTGGGCTTAAACTCCTTGTAAAGGCAGGGAACTAGAAGATAATTGTTAGGACTTTTTTTGGACAATTAATGGTTTGCATAACACCATCAGCCAGAGCTTAAGCTCTGAAGGCAAGGTACAGAAAGTAACTGTGAATGACCAGTGGACCCTGAATGGCTTGAGAGAAGGTGTATCCCTGTAAGCTTAAGGATTCCACAGTGGTAGGCTATGGCACATAACTGGCTCACTAGCAGAGGCAAGTACAAGATTAGGTATTTACATACCAACAACAGTGATTCCAGTACACAGAGTACTGTCAAATTCTGAAGCTTATTTAGTTTTGCATCTTTACAGTACAGACCAACATACTAACTGCAGACTGTCAGTGGTGTAGTGCCCTCAATGTTGGCAGGCATCATCACAACTTTCTTTACTCCGACAGGAATTAAACATCATCTAGCATTACTATTTTTTAAATACGCATTTGATTTGGACCCCTCTGCCTTGAGCCTGCAGTGAGCAGTCTGTATGCCTTACCTGTGTCAAAAGGTTAGCCAACTTGCCTTTGTGCTAGGACTTGACTTGGCAGTCTGAACACTCAAACTGAAAAACACTAATTGGATCCTTGGACTGGACAGGCATATTAGTGCTTCTGGACTTTACAAGACTCTTTGGACTCCTAAATTGGTCAGGAATCTTTGTGCACTTAGACAGAAGAGTTCTCAGTGGTCTTAGGCAGAATCCAAATTTCTACACACTTGAGCGGGGCGTGTCTATCAGTGGAATTCTGTAAAGTAGATGGACTGTTGGGTGGTACATGGGAAAATCAAAAGTGGCATGTAGTAACTGTACTTTATTAGTTAGCTCTGTAGTCACTTAGTTGTTGTTTTGCAAAATCAGACAGCTTGTTCTTCCTCTGTAACCATGCTGGCATAGTTTTTTTTAAATAATATACTTATATATAAATAATTTATTTTAAATCTAAACTAAGCATGAAACATGAAAAGGTCTATATAATTTATATATAATTATAATTTAACACAACATTAATTTGTAATGTTTTTTAGTGATTTTGCATCCATTTCCGGAACAACAAACAGTATACAGAAGTATTTATTTGATTAATTATGCATAAATAATACAGACAATGGTAAAGACTGACAAAACTGTATGTTTAATTCCTAAAAGGTATCCAGTCAAGTGAAGTTGAGGAATTCTAGTATGGCTTAGATAGCTCTATCACTGAAATTACTTATTGTACAGACTTGAAATACAAGCTCCATAGAGTATCCACAATATATATGATACCCATCTGTTTATTAACTGACCCTATGTGCCGTTTCTCTTTTTCACTCAGTTCAGGTGAATATTTGTCCATCATATTGCACTGAAGAAAAGAGTTGTGTTTGGTCAATTTAAAACTTCTGGGCAGCTTCATTTTATTAATGTTAATCAACATCCATTTCTGAATTTCAAATCCAATACATTCAAAACAAAACTGTGACGGGGCAAGTTGGGTCTAGTTAAAATTTGAATAATTATATGATTTTAAACAAGTGATGTTAACAGGTGATTATATAACCATTATTTGTTACAAAACTAGTATCCACAATGGGTTAATCAACAGAGAAATAATTATAGGAGATACAGTGGCTGTCAGTGGGTTAAGGGTACACAATGTCCAATAAATGGAATCATCTTATCACCGAAAAATGTAGTAAGGTTTGGCTAACTTTCTTTTCTCAGGATGCATCATTTCACGTTCTGTATTAGTCATTTAAAAACTATGATGTAGCAAGCAACAAGGGGTCACAAGCAGTTCTTTCACAGCAACAACTTAATAATCTAAGTTACAACTTTCTGCTTTATCTTGACCTTTCCACTTAATATTCTTATAACCTGTTTTATAGGAGTTAAGTTATATATACAATAAATTAACTATTAGCCTACTAAGTAAAAAATAACAAGTACTGTTTGTTACTTACCATGTGTTTTCCAGTGTGTTTCCTTTCTCTGCTCATGTATCAACATTTATTTTAAATCATGCATTGGTGGCGAACAGGTCTGCCAAAAACAGCTATGCTATTGGCTCTAGTGGCTTTGCCTTGCCTCTGTGCTGGGGCAGAACACCAGTCTATCCTTTAAAACTGGAAACATCTTCAATAACTTCCACTTTCACTTGAATGAAAAGAGAACATCCAACCAATTTTTAAAGTTACTTTTATCATCCTCACTCCATAATTTATTCTCTTAAGCTTGCTGTACAATTTTCTTCAGTTTCGATGTTAGTATTGGCTTTTGTTTGGCTTTTCTTTATGCAAATTCCATTTCATGCAGCTTATTTCTTACACTTATGTCACAAACATTGTCTTTTTCAACCCATTTGTGTTCAATCCTAACTCTATGATGTCTTCCTTGGTCTACCTTCCTGGATGAATTTTACAATCCTTTCCATTGTTTCATTTGACAACTTTTTTATTGGGACCATGTTTTCTTTCAATTAGCCAAGTCTGACAGCTTGCTAAGGTCTGTATGTACTCCCTTTTAACTGCAGACTTGCATTTAGACATGTGCCATTTGTTTTAGAAATGCAAATTACAAGGAGTTTATCATTTGTTTCCTCAAATTTGAGTTATTCCACAACTCTTCCATGTGCTTGATCTGGAAAACAGTTTAATTTTTTGAGATGCTGAAGCCAGGATATTAAACAAAAATGTTCTGTATCATGTCTGTGATTTGCTTGTTTACTTCAAAGTAAAAATACAATCTCAGTGACCATCTTTTATTTGTAACATTTATACAACTTTTTGCCTGGAATTGCACTAACTTTGATAACAAAATTTTTAAACATTGGACTAATGCTGGGCTGTTGTTTAAATGTGAACCGATTGACACTAGAGGCATAGGAGTAGGCTATTATGAACAATTAATAATAACTCAGTATCAAGTTGTAATAACGTTAGTTCTTAGAAGTTCTTGAAAGATGCAAGGTCCGTCTGAATTTCACCCTGCTGTTTGATTGATGTGCCTTTGCTCAATGCCTCTGGCTGAAGCGCATTCTTACAGTAATGAAGGAATCCCCCGTGGCTTTAATGAATGTCTATAGAGCGGCTACCTACGGCGTCTAATTAACACCTACTGAGTAAAGAATGTAAAGGGATTAACCCCCCGAATAAACCCGTGTTGTTTGCTCCCAGAAAAAAGGATTTGGATTAAACCATTCCATAGACCTACAGTCACATAATCTTCTAGCTTCTCTCCACGATTAATTCACATGTTAAACGTGTGGGCCTGCCCGAGGCTCCGTACATTTAAGAACACATGATTTTTTTTCTATTGTTATATACGCCACTTTTTCTTAAACGGCGTTAATTCATATTTGATTCGAGCACAGCATTTCAGATCATGTCACTGGGGTTTTCTTTGGTTTTCGGTCATAACCCATCAGATTTTTGGACCATTTTTGAGCTTAGGTTTAATTTGGCACGAAGACTATGTAGCAGCAGTATAGTCGTATCTATACCCATAGTATCAAAATAATCTAACATTTAATAGCCTGTCATATTAAAATACGATTTTAGTGAGTAGGGCCGATTATCATTCGCATATGAGAGTGTACCAAAGTCGCTCTCTTGTTGCTCAGTTCTATTCACAGCTCTGTTCTAATGAGAAATTCTTATACAAGATGATAACACTGAGGCATTGTCATGTATATCATCCCATTACCAAAAACTAACATTCTCCCACAGCGAGATTTGCATGTGTAAAGAAGTGCTTGAAGGACTTAACATTTTTAGATAATCATGTTATTTATTTGTTTACTTTTTTGTTTCGTTTATAATCGTAATTACTGGTGATAGCAGCAATTCGAGTAGTAGTAATATGATAGTACTAACATGTCTAATTATTATTATTATTATTATTATTATTATTATTATTATTATTATTATTATTATCCAGAAGATGAAGCTATAAAGCGACAGACCATCTTATGCTTACATAGAATACGGATAATAAAACCTAAAGCTGATTAGGCTGATATTAGTCTTTCCATTATCTTGTCTATTAACTGTACATTATTTATTTGCTAGTAACACTGTTGATACTTTTTTTTTTAATATTTCTTAAAAAATGTAAAAAAAATTCTTGAAAAGGCAAACGTGTCAAGATCCCTCAATTTCCACACTACCGGTTGAATTAATCAATGCTATGTGGGTGTTGTTAATGAGTACTATAAATAAGAGCAGGCAATGTGCCAACCTGCTATCCGAGTCACAGCTCTGCGCTCCGTTTCCTTGTTCGTTGGTTTCGGTAATTAGTCGCTAACAGTGCGGTAATGCGGCCCTGATGGATGGCCGCGTCAGTGGCCTTCAGCCTCCAGTGCCTCCATTAAAAACCTATATAAGTCTACCCCCCTCGTTCTAAATAAAACATAAACTTGTAGGCCTACTCACAACTTCGCCTTGATATTGTGGTTGTTTCAGACTTTAATGTCGCAGGGTTTCTTTATTTAGACCAACTATACTGCTCACAAAATTAAGGTGATATTTTAAAATGAAGTATCTCATAATGAAATATCAAAGGTATTTCAACAAGGCCTGCGCCTACTA
Organism: Parotocinclus maculicauda; assembly: GCA_034780255.1. Taxonomy (NCBI): domain Eukaryota; kingdom Metazoa; phylum Chordata; class Actinopteri; order Siluriformes; family Loricariidae; genus Parotocinclus; species Parotocinclus maculicauda. The sequence goes on along the minus strand of JAUZSU010191809.1, from coordinate 10,551 downwards.
GTGCTATTATTTCATTATTTCTTTCTTCTCCCGCCCCCTAATTCATTCCTGTTTTCGTGTAGACCTTCAGTTCCTACCCATGAGACATAATTACACATTTTTCTTTTTTTCCAAACGACAAATGACTTGCAAAACTTACCAACCCAGTCCAATACAAAAACACATTTATATCATTTGGAATACCAGCTTAAAGTCTAAAGCGGTCCAAAATACAAGACACGATGCTTGCTGGAGGAAAAAAAACACTTTTCTGTAGCTAGTGAACTTAATCGCGTGTTGTTATTTTATGAAATTGCTCTGATTTCGTGCAACACAAGCGCAACGATTTATAAGATACTCTAAACGATTGGAGGCGCAGTAAAAAAACTAATAATAACATTAATACTAAAACTACATAGCATAATAACTGGATTTATATATAAATGTCTATTTTTACGTTACTAAAGGGTATTCTTAAGTAAATAAGTGCAATGAAACCGCTTTGGTAAGCTATGGTAAGGCTGTAATGTGCCACTATGGTAGCCTATAGAAATAACACCCTATTAAGGAATGATTATCAATTATGATAATAGACCGTAAACTTGCTGATGCATGCTGGGAAACGTAGTTCAAAACACATTTAGTTTCTAAACACCCTGCAAAGTCTTGTATTCGAAAGTTGCAATGATATTGCCTTAGCTCTGGTTGCGGAGTGTGAATGTTAAAAACAAAAAAATGAAGAGCTAAAACTGGGGGCGGAGCCAGTTGTCAGTCACGATGACGCACCTTGTGTTTGAGTCGCTCCCCGGCTCGCGGGCTTGTATTGGTGCGAGCGCGTGAGTAGGGACCCCTGATGAAGAGGGGTCTCGAGCGCGTGCGGATTAGCCAAGTGTCACTGCAATCAGTCCTAAATGGGGCGGATTTGAAATAACGCGGGCGAGATGAAGACCTGAGCACGTAAATTGCTTTGCAGCGTTGTTTTGTTCCCCCCTGCACCATTGAGCACCGCGCGGCCAGGCTGCCTCGGGCTGCGAGGCTGCTAGGCGGAGGCAAGCCGACCTATTTGCTGCTCGTCATAATCATTACGAACAAGATGAAGCGGCGGAAGACGGTTGTGGCGGCGGCCTTTTGCGTATCCTTTTGTCTAGGCACGCTTATGAACGTGCTGTTCGTGCCCGGCTTTGAGTCGCACCAGAGTCTGCAGCAAGCGGAGCGGCTTCATTTTAACAGCGATGCACGTTCGACCCGGCTGCGTGCGGACGATTTTGCGCCCGTGACCGCACCGAATACGGAACCGACCTCCACCGGCGCCCTATACGATCTCCGCTCGCAGATACGTGACAGACTCGAAGAGGTGCTGCGATATCGGACTCGCCCCGAAAACTCTGCCGATCGCCCGCTTGAGCGCAGGCGGCTGATGGATCTGGAAAGGGTTCAGTACCGGGTGAGAAGCGAGGATGGTGCGATAGAACGGGATGCTTCGTCGCACGCGCCGCTTGGTTGCGGGAGTCTAGAGGGAGCCAACAGCGTGCAGTTCTTGGGATCGGGTTATACGAAAGCAGTTTACAGAGCCGACCTAAATCACAGCTTGCCCGTGGCTCTCAAATCCGTGGATCTGGCTGGTCACGACATGGAAAGCTGCGTGAAAAAGTACGGCTCGGCGGAGGATTGTTACAGACTCGCCTCGTTTAAGATCATAAAAGAGATGACTCTGATGGAGAGACTGCAGCATCCGAATATCCTCAAGGTAACCTGAAAATCGCTTAAACGTGCTTCTGTTTATTGGTATTCTCTTGTATACGATTTCTACATCTCTGAGGGTATATATTTTTAAATCACTAATTACGTTAGCAAAATACGTTAAATTGTATAAGCAGCATCCAGGCCTGCTTAAACGCCATTTATTTCTGTCACCTTTAGTAATATTGAGATATGAAGGAGCCTACACGTGCACCTGTAAATTTTGATCTATAAATAAGCCTCTTGTCTTTTATTAGAAAGCGCGAATTTTACAGAGCCTTGAATCATGGATAAGTGTAGGCTACATGGACAACTGTTGGACCTCTGAATAATACAAATGACTAAAAATGATTCCCACTTACTATTTAATTTATTTGTGTTTTTTTATTAGCTAGAATATTTGTCATTACCATGATACTATTAATGCCCCATATATTAATGCACCTTCATACTAAGTAGACTTGAAAGATAGGCCTACATTAAAAAAAAATCTATAAAGCACTACTGTTCTGTTCCACCAATGACTAATCTACTTTGTGGTTGCCTGAAGATATTTTGAGTGAGTGATACTTTAACATTTTTGTTTGTGAGGCATTGGACTTTTTCCAGACAGCATGTTTATATTTTGGCTTCTTTGTGGTGTGAAATTAAGAGATTAAGATCAGCAAATTTGATTAGTTCCTTAAGAACAAAGTTACTTTCTTTACAACTGAAAAATGGGTATGCATAGGGAGCTCAAGAGGTAGACTTTTCATTTAGGAATGAAATTATTATTTTCCACTTGTACATTACAGTTGGGAAGACAATAAGGAAACGATGTGCCTCAATATAGCCAGTACATAGAGCTATAACTTTGGGAATTCAAATTAGTGTTGTGTTAATGATACATATTTTGTACACTTTGGTGGATGAACCTCATTGTACCTACACGACCATTGCACATATATAAGCTATAAATGGAATCTAAATGTACATTTTCTTCTAGCAAACGGTATTAGACTGTTTTTTTTTCATAAGGGTAGACCTAGGTGCCAAAAAATATGCATGTTTAATTATATGAAACAGCTTTCAATCTGCTTTAAATGACTCTTGTTAAATTGTATTAAAGTTGCCTAACAAACATTTATTTACGTTAAGTGCGCCATAAATTACTTTGCTTTTAGCTTATTTGCCGAATAAGCATCCGAGGTGTGACATTTGACGAGTTGCGCGTGAGAATGAGCGCATGAGTTTATTCTAACGCTTCCACTAAAAGTGTGTATTCAGCTACTGGGGCTAACACTTAGTCTGCCATGACGTTTGTTCTGGAATTAATAATAGGACTAAAAGTTGAAGTTAACTGGTTTGGAGCTTTATTGGTTCTAATGCACGTTGCTCTGATAAGGTTAGTAAAAGAAATTGCGTGCTGTTTAAACAACATAATGATCCGCATGAACAACTGTGTATGAGATTAATCAGGATAACTATGCCTAAATCAGGATTTAAAGGTAAATAGGGCGTGATTGTGATATAAGGGTGACTGGGGCGTAACTGTGAAGCAGGCTGAATAAGGTAAATTAACTATATTGTATACAAAGAACCGACGGCTCATGTGAACGCGACAAATGTAGAAAAGTAGACCTGATTCAAGTTTCATTAGAGGTTGCAGTTTTGTTTATTAACGATGCTCAGCTGTAGTAGGCTAGTAACTGTGTGAGTTTAACTACAGAGGTCTAGCAGTCGAGGGGGTTTTGTGTCTTGCCTATTACTCGGTGTGTTTTGGAGACTGTTTTGTGATGAGACTGGCAAAGCAGTTCGTCTCTCAGGAAAGGTTTATCAACTAGACTCAAACAAAGAGTGTTCCAACTGTAGAAGTCTCGCCTGCGGCGCTGTAGCGCGTGCACTGTAGATAAACGTATTGTAAACGAACCACACAACCCAGTGCAGGAATAAAATCTGGAGTAAGTTAACCAGATACATTTACACAGGTGTTTTTTCAACACTGAAAGAGTCAATTCTGATAGAGATTTTTTTGTGTACGTTAAAAGTGTCAAAATGCTTGTGCCTTATGAAAACAGGAACTATTAAAATACCACAAACAAAAGAACAACTAAGTAAATTAAAATGCCAACCTGTATTTTTTCTCTGAGGAAAATGGAAAAACAGCCAGAACACCGAAAATGCAAAGCTACAGCTGTAAAGAGCTAAATACACATGATGTTTTACAACATGAAGTCTGTACTGCTCCACTGTCCAAAATCATTTAGACATGTATGGTAAAGATTTTCCTATTGCGTTATTTGTGGAAGTCTGACTTCCCCTGTTTCAGCGTCCATTATTACTTCTGTTTTACATTCTTTAGTACAGCTAAACAATATGATTTACATTGTTACGACAATGTGGCCTAGATTGGATACATTTTTGTACAACGGTGACCTAAAGTGATCAAATAGCATGTTAAATGAAAACACACACACACACACACACACACACACACACACACACACACGCACACCGAAATGTACAATAATCAACACAATGTACAATGTATAGGCCTACACTTATGACCCACTTCTACAGCACTGCAAAAAGTTGTGTTGTTTTTACAGCGTTACTGCTATTACATAAATAATGCTGTAAATAGTTGTTTCACATAATTGTTGTATATTTTACTTACTAATTACAGTGCAACTGTAATAACTATTGCACAATTTTCTGTAATTTATTCACCAACATAAAACATAAATGTGAATATTGTTATCATAAAACAACAATACTATATTATTATTATCTTATAGCACAGTAAAAATGTAAATAGAATAACAACAATTTCTGTCATGACATAAATGTATTCTACAGTACGTGGAAATAAAATTGTAATGCAATATAGTAAAAATAAGTGCTTGTACAGCAATGACATATATTGCACAATTTAAACTGCAGATTTATTATACAATAGGGCTAATAATTTCTTTATAGTTATTCTACTCTGGTATTAAAAAGTTGTTTAAACCTTTTGCAGCATAGCTTAAAAAGAAAACATCACATGGTCTGCTATGTACATTTCTAAATGTGCATGTTCTGCTTTTTACATTTATTTCAGCAGTTTCAATAAGTTGTATACTACACATGATAACTTTAGCACAGGACAACTCCAGCCTTAATTGAAAGCTTACAATGCTGAATAAACTGACACTAAACTTTGTATACTACCTCAGTCATCTGAATTAATTTACACTGTTTACTTTTATAGTGTTTATTTAGATTTTTACTCAGTTTATCTGGCACACCTCTGTTAGTTTTGAGTTAGTTTATCTCATTCTAAATGTGTTACAATCAACATAACAGGATATTGCCAGCACGTAAAAATTAAAATTAAGCATCAAGGTTTACATTCAAGCATGGATCCTGCACTCCCTGAGCTAAACTTTCACTTCTCCTATCTGAAGTGTTGCCTTTCATTTACTTTGGCAGCAGCACATTAGACAAAATTGTGTAGCCCGGAGGGTCAGAAGTGAGAAGATCTGATATGTAGGTTTGATTAAAGCCAGACTGGGGTTCAGTAGAAGTGAGCACAGGGAGACTCAGTGCTGGGTTGTGGCTTCCCTTCGTCACAGATTGTACTAAGGGCCTCTGGTTTGCGTTAAGAAACACATACTGAAAACTTTATCTGTAAGGTATCTGCTGAGGGAAAGGTACACCTGCTGTATAAAGAGATGTGTGTGTATGGAGGGGTGGATTGTGTGTGATTGTGACATGGCTGTGTGAAGGAAGAGGTGTTCAGAAAAGGGAGTAGTGGTGGTGGTGTGGAAGGAGGTGCCTCAGGCAAAGCTGAGTGACACTCGTGCCCTCTGCCATGTTAGTTTGAGTGTGAACAAGACAGATCTGCACAGATCAGAGAGGGAGATAATGCTGAATGCAGTTGGTGTGTGCATAGAAAAACCTTGTGTGGGGGTGTGGAGTGTGTGTTGCATGAATGAACTTCATAAATGAGTGTGATTGGGCTGTGAGGCGCGTGTTGTAAGTATGAAAGAACTGATGAGTCTGCTAGAGAACTGGCTAGTGCTACATGCACGCAACACACACATACATATAAACACTAGCACCACACACACTGACAAATGGGTAATGATTAAGCTGCTAGTGTTAATGTGAAAGCTAGCTGTCCTGAAAACAGGGGCCCCAGGGTAGTTTTTAGAAGGGCAAAGTAAAGGCAAAGTGGTTGAGCCTTGAGTTTTAGTCCTCACTGTAATTAAACACGGGTTAACATTTTGACCTCCTGCTTCCACCGGAAGGTAGTTGAAAAAAGTGAAAACCCATGAAATGCTACATCTGGTCTAATTCATTGTGTTCGTTTTTTTATCAGGGAGAACACTACTTGTGCTAAAATCTCTTAAATGAAAACAAGCTCTTTCAGCTGTATGAATGATACTCCATCAGCCCTGGAAATAAATTCATAAAAATGCCACCTTTTGCCACGCATTGCATTGCAATTAAAGACACACTGAATGGTTGCAGTATGTTCCAGTGATTAATACTGACGGTATTCCAGAGTGAAATGCATACTCAGTATAAATTTACTAGGGATGGGCCTGTTTTTCTGTTATGTCTTAAGTGTTCTATCGTGTGTCAAACTGTTTGCGTAGATTTCTGTGCTACTGCGATCTTCTGAAGAGAGTGTCAATGCTGTGTAAATATGTTGATGTGGGGTAATTTCATGTAGCAGCATTTAGATTCATG